>MPDP01000115.1:0-83726 GCA_030869315.1 Colletotrichum cuscutae
TTAGTAATAAAAAACTAAAATTAATTACTTACCGTAGTTAGTTAAGAAAATTACGATTATCTTATTAGTTAGAAAAAGTGGGACACAGCCCGCCTAGCCAACTGACACAGCCCCCCTAGCAGAACTCTTTAAAAATATAATAGTATATAAGTTAGCCCTTTTTAGGAGGATCTATAATAAAGGAAACTATAATTAACCCCTTTACTTTTAGTTTACTTCTAACTCTTACTTACGAGTACTTAACGTACTTCTCTAGGTCCGGGGCTTAAAGCTTTAGTAACTATTTTTAAAACTATATTGGCCCTTACCGTACTTAATACCCTCTTATATATTATTAAATAAGCTTAGAACTTAAAAATATTTATAATCTTGTTTATATTATAGGATACGATATAATAAATAAGGGTTAATTAGATTTTATATACTTATTAGTACTCGTTATAAGGTTCGGGCTATTATAAGCTATATATTTATTTATATTAATAAGAGTAATTATAAGTATTTATAACTTATAAAAATAAGTACTACGTATACTATTAAGCTATTAAGATTAGATTAGTAGCTAATATTACTTTTACTAATACCTAACTCTAGTTTAGTCTTACTTACTTAGCTAAATATAATCGGGTTAAGTAGCTTATAGCTTACTAGCTATATAGCTATATATTTTTAAAAACTTAGTATAATTAGTATAGTAGCCTTAGAGTAAATAAGAGAGTTATAAAAAATACTAACGGTTTATTATATTAGGTAATATTTATATACGAAAAATAAATTAAATCTCGGATAAACTATAACTTTATATAAGTAAAACTAAAATATAGGCCTCGTCGAACTAACCGATAGATATTAATAAAGCCGTAAGAGTTACTAATACTTAGATTTTAAATAAACTTCTAGTTTTAAATCGGTTAAAGTAATATATATTTACTAAAATAGTTCTAGTATTCTAGCGATTACGTACTAAGGGACTTTATTAAGCAGCGTTTACTATCTTCGTAAATATAAAGCTTTATAATTAGGATATAATAAGAAATCGCTATTAAGCGGGATTTCTCTAAGGTTCTTAACGATAGTATAAAGACTACGGCCTTATTAGTTTTTATATTATTTATAAGAACGAGGTAGATAGAACTTTTTTTAAAAAATAAGTATTAGGATAAGTATTAGGGGATACTTCGGTTTTATTAAGCACTCTTATGCTAATAAGGAGTATTAAATAACTTTAAAAAACTTTTATTTATTAAGGTTATTTATAAGCCTAAGGTTATTACTAGCTTAGTAAAAATAAAAAACGAGTTAATAACGAATTATTAACTTTTTTAAAAAAGAATGCGATTAACTCGTACGAATATAGTATTAATTTTTTATAATGCTATAGGGTTCTTTTTAAAATAAAGTATTATTAAAATAAGGGTCGGACTACATTATAATCGATCTAAGTATAAGAAAAAAGGGAATTAGTACGTAAAGCGACTTAGTATAATAAAAAAGTTATTATAGAGCGATCGGACGCGCTAGAACTACGAAATAATAGTACTAATAGCCGGTCGTTAGCGTCTTATTACGAGCTTTAAAACGTTAATAATTATTAGCTATATAATATTAGTATTTAGTTATCGTATTTATGTTACTTAAGTTAAATACCCTTTAGTTATAGACTTTAAAGTTCGACTACTGCCCCTAACTTAGAGCCTAAAGTATTAGCGCCGTATTTACCCTCTCGTCGTAATCTTTAGCTTCGATTACGTTACCTTTTTTAACTATATTAGGCCTACTCGCTACGTGCTATCCTTTGCCCCCGCCCCGCGGGATTCTTAATTCTAAGACCGTAACTACTTCTAGACCGCTAGCCTAGCCCTAATTCTACTATAATAAACCTTTTAAAAAGTCGCTTACCTATTTTTCTAAGTTATCTCCTCTTAGTTATAAGGTTAGTAATAATCTAATATAAAAAGAGTTAAGCAAATTAACTAAGTAGTCTTTTATAAAATAAGTTATTTCGTAACTTACTTACTAATCGTCGTACTATTTAATTACTAATGAGGATACTCCTTCGAATTCTTTATATTATAGATTTACTCTAAGTAATATAAGCGACTTAGAAGGGGGCGCTTTAAATCTTATAAATAAGGATTAAGTAACTGCTACCGCAGACCTTAACTAATAAATTATAGTTAATAAATTCATAACGTCGTCGTTCTATAGGGCGTATATAAACGTCTCTTAGTCTTCTCTCTTAGAATATAAAAATAAAGCTAGCCCGTAAGAGGATCTCTAATTAAGCTTAAGTAGATTTTTTAATATACTATAGTAATAGTTAATAAAAGACCGCGTCTCTAAAGATAGGACTACTATATATTTTACTAATATTAATCTAAGTAAAGTTAGCTATTTATTAACCTTTTTTTATATTACTTTAATAATCTTCTTATACTAAGCTACTCTATTTTTTTTATATTCGTCCTTATAATATAGTAGACTATATACTAATTAGTATCCTACTATATTAAGAGATTAGATATTAATAACCTTAGTATAACCGGCTTAAGATCGTATATCTAAATAGACCTCCGGGGCGAGATATAGAGTTATATTATAAAAAGTTATTAGCTCGGTACTATACTATAATAGTTTAAAGTTACCTAATTTAATAGAAATACCGTATTCGGATCGACTCTTAATAAAGATATTAATAAGCTTAATATCTCAATACGCAATCGGCGTCTCGAAACTATAGAAGTATACTAAAGCCGATGAATATTAATAAATAATTATTAAGGTCTTATCGTATAATATATTATCGTAGTCTTTTAGAGATCCGTAGGGCACATACTCAAGGTATAGCTTAGGAAATAGTAATAAAAATAACTTAATAAGTCTTATAATATGTTTTTATTAAGCTATTAGAGGGACGTAGTAAGTATATAATAAGTATACGAATATATAAAACTAAGCCTATAATATTAACCTCTTACTCCTACGTAATAGGATTAAATTACCTTTTTTATATTATTTTAGGGCTAAATAATTTTATAATACGCTCTTCCCCCGTGCTAACGTTTTAGAAATAAGTTACGATACTAAAGGACCCCTTACTAAGTATTTTTCGTAAGCTAATATTTCTAGTACTAAGTATTTGGGCTCCTCTAGTTAGCGGGTTCGAGAGGCCTAATTTATCGAGGAGGTCCTTAGTTATTATAGTACCCTAAAGGAACTTTTTAATACTATCGACGTACTCTAGAGGCTATATATTATAAAACTAAGTAATAATTTAGAAAAGTACGGCGGTTAGTACCGTAATAATAATACTTTTTATTTTTTAAAGAATATTATAACCGCTAATAATTTAATAAAAATCCCTTTGGACGCCCTCGCTACTATTATTATAAGTAATTTAAGTACCTCTAAGAGAGTTTAGGTCCTTAATAACGGGGCGGTTAAATTCGTTAAATATTAGGCTAAAGTAGATATTTAAAATACTTAGGTAGAGTAACTAGACGTCGCAATTCTTATTTAACTTAAAAATAAGACCTTTATCTATCTATAGAATATTATTAAATCCGATTAAAAGCTATAGAAGATAATCGAGTGCTGAAGCCCTAGGATCCTATAGTAGTTTAGTCGATTTTCGCTCGTAACGGTCGCGACGTCTGTGCTTAGTATAAAAAGGTTACGCAAGCCGGGGAGGTACGTAACGGGTATTTATCTTAATTACCCTCGATACCCTTATACTAATAGTCCCGGTTCTATAAGGGTAAATAAAGGCAATAATATCTACATATTCTATTTTATATAATACTAAGGTAAAAAGGGGCGTAGCAAAGGGTACTTATTTAAGAGCGAGAAGTAGTATCGGCTTATAACTTAAGATAAATAGGTTTAGTAAGGTGTTAACTTCTAGCTAAATAATAATAGTATAATATTTAATAAATCTACTACCCCGTACTCTTTACTAGACGCTAGCGGTGGGGCCGTTAAATTTAATTAGCCTATGTAGTCTTTAGTAGCCTTTACGCAGAGTACGACTAAATCCCTTTATTATTATAGTCCTCGATATACTAATATAGAAGCTATACCTACCTTACCTCTTAGTCTTTCTCTATCTTACTACCTGAGGTTTTTATAAGCTATACGCTACGTTAATATAGACTTAGTAATCTAACCCCTTTATTTTTATTTATCTTATATTTAAGAATTATATATTTTACTTACGATTAATAACGATATAGCTTCTATAAAAGCGGAAATAATAAGAGTATTTATAGGTAATATAGCTATTATAAATAATATCGAGCTCGCTTAGTTTATATAGGAATATTACTTACCGAACGGTAATTACGATCTTTTTATTAATAAGTAGGACGAGCTATTTAGAAACGACCGTAGTTATCTTATTAGAAGATTAGAGTGAGTTATTACTAATTTGCCCTTTATATACTCTCTATAGGTTCGATTAATAATACTATAGAGCTTAAAAACGTAGCCTTAGCCTGAGCCCTATAATATGCTCTTACTTACTTAATCTTAATAACCTCGATATATACCTACGTTAAGTATTACTTAATAAAAGTTTTTTATTATAACGATAATTTAGAGCCGTAGCTTAATCTAGGTCTCTAATACTACCCTATAACCTAATAAAACACGAGATCGAGACTTACTACGAACTTATCTAAAACGGCGGCCGCCTATTATACCCTATCGACCTTATCTAGGATGTGCACAGATAGCTAAGTAACTACGCTAAATTACTTCGGCCTTAGTAGGAATCTCTTAACTAAGTATAAGCTAAGGATATATTTTAGAAATAAATGTAGAGATAGTAGGATTTCCGTAGGTAATAAAACGATAATTAAGATCTCGAAGACGCGGATAGTAATTTCTTAGTCTATGTTAAGTAATAAAAGAGGTAAATAAAAGAAAATTATTTAAAGGAACCGGGCGTGGAAGTTCTAGCTAATATCGAAGCTAATCTATCTTACCTTAAGTTAAAATAGGATATAGAGTAATTACTACGTAAGTAATAGCGACGCTTTTATAAAGAATATAATTATCGAGGGTTCTATAACTACGTTAATATAGTAAAGCGGCGCCTTACTAGTCACGGCTTTACTTAGTACTTTTACTTTAATAAAGACCTTACTAAATAAGATAGGCTAATAACATAGATCGAGTACCTTAACTACGAGTATTAATAGTTTAATAAGTCTATTAATAATATCGAACGATTAGAGCTAGAGTATAATAGGCTATAGTAAGAACTTATTAAGAAGAAAATTCTTAAACCTTATAAAATAAAAGAGTTTGTATAAATAGCCGTATTAAGGATAGAGTACGAGAAAAAAAAAGATAAAGCTAAGAAGGTTTATAAAAGGGTAGAGTTTAAAGCGAAGTAAATATACGTATTAACTTAGGAGGACCCGAAGCGTTTACGTATCTCTAAAAAGAAGCGGATATTAATAATGAAATATAATATAGAGAAGTTACTTATTACTAAGCGACGATTAAAGCAGGCCTAAAGCGAGTTATTCTTTATTATATAATTTATTTAGGTTATATTTAGCTACGTAAGCGCTAAAAGAGATACTACTTAGTATCGTAATTTTATATAATAAGTTTTAAAATAAGTTCTTTTAATCGAGGCTAAGATAAGCCCTTTTATAACGAATTACTCTAAGAGTAATAGAAGAAGGACGAAGAGAAAACTCGTAAGTAATAAAGAGCCCCCAGAAAGACGCGCCTAATAAAGAGTAATATTCGATCTTTTATAAGAGGAGGTTAGCTAACGTAAGACTTTTATTAATAATTATAGAGACGTAGCCTGAACTTAGTACGGTAATAGATCAAGACATAGCCTAAGACATAGCCTAAGACATTCAGCCCGAGATTCTCACTGCTAGTATTTCGCATAAGGAGGATTATATTCGGACAATGCCGCAGGGGCTCCGCCGTAGCGCGCGCATTACGGCGCGTAAAAGCGCGTATAGGAAAGTTCTTAAACCTAATATATCTTAATATATTTTGCCCTTAAGATTAGAAATAAGGGCAACACGACTATCCGGGAGAGTCTCGCCTGCTAAGAATATAAAAGCTTATTTAGCTTAGAAATTATTATGACAAAATAGTTAATACGGTCTATCTAAGGTTAGGTTAAGTAGTTTATAGCTCTTAGTATTTATATATAATCTCTTATTTAATACTAAGGACGTTAGGGTTAGTAATAGTTTATTTTAATACGTTAAGGCTTAGAGCGAGGGGTGTGTTTATAAACTTAGGAAAATAGTAAATTCTTATTAAATATATACGGACCGCCTATATAATACCCCTCTTATAATACCTTTTTAAAGAATAGGACGGACAACGGCCTCTTTTATATAAAATTGTGTAGTTTATTTACGGTAATATTAAAGGAGCTTAACGTATTTAACAAAACGGATTATACCGAACTTTAATAACTCTACTTTTTCCGTTCGGTTCTTAAATAAGTCCCGTAGTACTTTTTCTAAGACTAACCTAATAAATCGTATACTTTTATTACTAATACTCGTTCTTTTAATTTAAAAAAAATATATTAATAAGTATTTACCGATCTTTACTAAATAAACTACGACTACTAGGGTCGAGCAAAACGGCTTCTACTTCTAAGGCTTATAGCTAGAGCACCCTTACTATAACTACGAGCATAACCACCTAGCAAAGAATATACAAAACTAGTAAGGTATAAAGTAATAAGATATATATAGAGTACGTTAATAGCCTTACTTAATCTCCCTAGTAATAGAAGGCAGATATTAAGCATAGGGCATTAGCAAGAGCGAAAGGGACCAGGGAACCCGTAATAACAATAGTAAATACACGCTATACCCATAGCTCCAACTTTAAAAGGAAGGAGTAGTTCTAGCCGAGACAGTAGAGGGCGCTAAATATTATTCCCATAATAATGCCTGCGAAGTCATCGTCTATTAATAAGACGCCTCTAAATATAATAAAGTAGGTAAGTAATAAATTAATAAGCGAAAATTTAGTGGCGTCGAATCTTATACTATCTATACCGAACGGCAGAACGAAGTTACGTTTAAAGAAAGGTGACCTGCTATAGAAGCTAAGCTAGTAAACATCCTTATCAGTTACTGGGCGAGTCTCCTTAGTTAGAAACGCTCTAATAGTGTGTTATATCGGCCGTTTAACGCCCTGAGGCTAGTTCTAAAATATAGCGTAGGCTATCAAAGCGCACAAGACGTATATTAACGTTACGAGCTCGATTTAGGCAGGAGACTAGCCGAGGTAAAGCTACGTAATAACTTTAATCTTTATTTATATAGTATATACTTTACGCATATCTATCCTAAGTCGCCTTTATAAACGATAAGATAGTAAGTTATACTTAGAGGCAACAGAGGCCAGAAGAAATAAATTACCGAATCAGACCGATTAATCTTTCGCTCTAAGTATAATAAAAATCTTATAGATCTAGTTAGTAAGCAGAAGCAGTAGGGAATAAGAACGGTAAGCGAAAGGAGGGATAGGGGCTAAGATAGTATAATAAACCGAGCGACACGGAGTACGGAGTACTTCTATCGATATAGCTAAGGCGTCGGATTCTGGCGCCCTCATCTGCCCGATACGAAAGTCCTTAGCAGGGGAAAAAGGAGAGGGGAAAGGGAGCGTAGTACGAAGCATACATAGCAACGGCAAAAAAATCTACCAAGTATAACTTCCCGAATTTTACATGTTTACTAGACTTAATCTTCTTTAAATGTGTAGACTGACGACCTTGCAATTGACGACCTTGTAATTAGTGATCCATTGTTAACAATGTCTAATAATTATACAACAAATCCGCTAATATAGCCGACCTTGCTATTAATAAAAGTGGACGATAACGACTCATTTTAAAGCGAATACCGTCTAAGAATCGGAAACTATATTAAGTATCTCGTTATCTCTCCTAGAACCTTTAATAGGGACATACTTTCGTTCCCCCTTTAGTCCCTACCCCGCCTATTTTATAATAAGAAATAGACTATAGCTAGTATTTTATAAAATAAAATTAGTAATAACTTAAAAACCTCTTTAGTAAACCGACTATTAATTAGTATCGAGGATTAATAATACTATATAAAAGTTAATTATATAGAATTAAAAAAGACTTAATAGCTTATAATAAGGACTTTCGAAGCCCTATTCCCTTTAACCTTCCTAACTAATCTTATACTATAAGCTATTATAATTATTAAAATAGCCCGTTTTAAATAAGAACTACCTCGTATTAAATAAGAAATAAGAGTATATAGGCTATTTAAAAGCTAAGGGCTAGCCCCGCGTTTCCTTACCTATATCTATGAGAATAGGCATATTATAAGTTTCTTAATAAAGAAAATAGAGGGACGCTCTACTTTACCCTAGGATCTAGCCGTTTATAAAGCTACTCTAGGGAAACTTTACGGACTAGGATTTAAATACGGGGATATTAACTAATATAACTTTTTAATTACGAAAGAAGAGGTAAAACTACTCGATTTTAAGTACCTTTAGGAGAATACTAGCCTCGAGTTAATAAATAAAGAGTTAAAAAAGTTACGTATAGAGTTAATTAACGAATTAGGACGCGGCGGGGGGTTTATTTTCTAAGGTAATAGTATTTAAGATTAGATATCGAGACGTAATTATTAGTTTATAAATATAGGTTTATATAACGTATCAGTAAATTATTAGCCGCAGATGTAGCTTTAGAATAGAGCTAGTTATTATATATTACTACTTACGTGCTAGCATCTACGTGTAAATATCGAGGCTTATACAAATGCTACTAGTACTTACTTTGTGTGTTATTGTAGGTTTCCCTATTATAGGGGAATTGGTTCGAACCGTGGGTTAACGAAGAGATCAATTAACTATATGAATTTCTACGTAATATAAAAAGGAGGTTCTAACCACAGGTTAGGCTAGTTATAATAATCCTAAATAGGGCCCCTAATTAGCCCCTACGCAATCGACTATATACCGCGGTTAAATTAAACTTCCGATCTAATACTAACTTTCTCTTTTTTTTATTAATTTAATTATTATAGTTAGAAGTATAATTTAACCTCGGGCCCGTTTACTAAGTCGTCTCCTTTTTTCCTTTTTCTCTATTCTTTTTATATAACCTATCCTTTTATTTATACGTTAACTTTTTTACTACTTACGAATTACTCTAACCCCTTATTAAGTACTATTTTTATAAAAGCGTTAGTAAGGTTATCGTTACTATTAATCTAACGGATCTCAAGGATTTTACGCCTTTTATATAATTACTTAAGGGCTATAATATTAATTATAAGCCTCTTTTTTTTTATAGTTCTTAATTTAATAAGATATTTATATAATAAGTAAGAATTCGTATAAACGACCGTTAGGATTAGTAAAAGGCTAAGCCGATTAGTAATTCTCCTTAGTATTATTAAAATCGCGTAGGCAAGGTTAATACTATTAATTATATTATAAACTTTTAATACTAGTATACTTCTCGTTACCTACTTATTTTTAGTTAATAAGTAGTAGATTATATTATTATATATTATAAATTCGCTCTTACTTATACTCTCGTTAATAAGAATAATAATATACTCTAATTATAAAATAAGGTCTTTATTATTTATAAATAAGCTATTTACGAATACGTAGAGCTTACTAGCCGCAAGGTTAATTAGATAGTAAACGAGACCTCGATCGAGATTCGAGTACTACTACTTAAGCTACTTATTAAGTACTTCGACGTTTTATTCATTTACTTTTATAGCCTACGCTACTTTAGTATAGTTAAAAATTATTTTAGGCTAGTATATATTTATAATATATACCCCTTGCGTAAGCTTAGCCTTATATTACTTTTTAACGTTAATTATATTTAGATTAACGAGGCTAATTTTCTTATTTTATCCCTTTTACTAAAAAATAACGGTTTTCCCCTCGATCGTAAGAATCCCGCTATTAAATACTAAGGGGGTATTCGTTATAAAGACCTCTTTTAGTTTCGCTATAAAGCCCGCTTTCTAAAGCTCCTTATCCTCCTTTTTTATAAAGTTAATATTAAATAAGCCTAATATATTATTAGTCTATATTCTAACGATTTTAAATTAGTTACTTACGTATTTAGAGACTAGTAAGTACGGGTCGTACGTAAATATAATTATTAATAATTAATTAATATAAAAATCGTAATATATAGCCTATTAATAAGTGCCCGATTCTACGAGCCTATATAGTAACTTAAATACTTTAATAATTATACCTTCTAGGTACTTACTAGCTATTTCTTTTAGTAAATGGGCTAGGATTTTCTTTATAAGCCCTATAGCTAATTAGGTATATGCCTAAGTAATATTATAGTTCTAAATCTCGTACCCCTTTTTTCGTAATAATACTATTAGTATTATTATTAATTATTAGCTATAGTACTATACTATAAGTAATTATATAAGTAGCGTTATTTTCTTAACGTTACTATACCCCTAAATTACGTATTTAAACTTCTCGTATAGCTAGGGTATTCCTTTTCCTTTAATTTTATAAACTATTTATAATTTAAATATATAGAGGTTTATATACTTCTCTAGGTTATAAAGGATAAATCGATAAACCCCTCGATCGCAAAGAGTATCTACTTTAATAAGATCTAATTCCTTATATAGCTTTTTAATAATTATAATTACGCCTTCTTTACGTAGTTTAACTACTAGCTCGAAATCGGCTTTCTCTTTTACTATATAAAAAGTATTAATTACCTCGTTGCTAGTAATAAATTACTATATTAGTACTTATTATCGTAGTTTTCTATAACGTCTTACCGGTAGTATTAGTACCCTTTTAGTAATTTCCTTTTCTTTATTATTTATTAGTACTATTACGACGATTTTATTAAAAATGATTTCTTATACTTCTATTACGGGTTATATAGTTTCCCTTAGCTCTTTTTCTTTTTATAAATTAGAAATTACCTCGCTAAGATCTATATAATATAATTTTATTATTATAATTAATACCTCGAGGGGTTAGTTACGATCTCTCGTAACTACGTAAGATCGCTCGTTAATAAAAATTAATTTATATAGCCTAGCCTACTATTAAGTAATTTCGTACTATACTTATATATCTAAATTTAGTAATATATCTAAATTACCCCCTATATTGGGCTTATTATGCGTAGTAATTACCTCGTTAACTTACCTTCTTACGCTTACCTGGCGCAATACCCGCATTACTTTTTTAACTACTCGGGCTCGTTACTTTATATCTAGTAATAGTAACAAGGCTAAGGTCGTTCTTAGATATACTCTAAATATGAGAAGCGTTAGTATAAGCTTATTAGGCCCTATAATATCGTTATAGTATTTAAGTACCGTCTAGAAGTATTTATTATTAATAAAATTTAGATTTTCTTCTTTAATAATTCTAAATACCCTCTTCAACTACTAGTATACCTTTTCTACCTTTTTAATACTATAGTACGCTTTAATAAGCACGACTTTTAGCTATATACTATAAACTATTATATTCTCCTTAAATTCTACTAATTTAAAGCTAGTATTAGCGTCGGTTTTAATACTATCTAGCGGTACTTAATATATATCGATTTAGCTTTTTCGCAAGGCTATTTATACTATTTTTACTTATAAATCCTAGAGGAATTGCCCTACTTAAAAAAATATAGCTTTGTTAATTACGTATAGGACTAGCCGATTATTTAAATAAAGAATATCGATAATAATTTCCTAATTAAAATCAAGCTTATTACGCAATTTAAATTTAAACCTGCGTAGGCTTTGTGTATTTATTTAGTATTAGTAATATACTTTTATTAACTATTTTAGCGCCCCTATTTTAATATCGTTATTACCTAACTACTTTAAGAGGTTATAAAACCTCGTAACTAACGGGTAGCTAAATCTTTAGTATAATTATCTAAGTTCACTTTTTATTAAGTAATTAATTAATTTAATATTATTAATAAGCCTTATAAACGCGTACCCTTATCGTCGTTCGACTATCTTAAAATACTTATTACTAAAAATTCTATTCCTCGTATTATTAAAAATAATACCTAGTTAATCTATATCTTTTAAACATAGGAAAAATAGGGTATTAATAAGTAAAATATAAAAGGTTATCGTTCTAAAGTACGTCTCTACTTCTACCGTACTTAGTATAACGATTTCTTTGCCCGGGCTAAAACTAATCCTTATAATACCCGCTGTTAATATATTAAGTATTATTAGCGCGATCCTCTATAGCACCTAGAATTACCCTTTTCCTCTTATTAACTATTATAATACCCTAGTATTTAAGATAATCCCTTAGAAAGTTTCTAAGTTATACCTTTTGCTTATATAAAATACTTAAACGAGCTTAGTATTTAAGTAATCTAAGTAGTATAAAAAGGACCCCCCTAGCTACTATTATAATTACTTAATACCTAATTTCTCCTTAAGTATTAAGAGAGGTAAATCTAGTATTATTAAATTTAGTAAGCTGGATTATAATTTACTCCCTTTACCCCTCTCTATACCCGTTATCTAAGTAACTTTTCCTTACTATCCGTAAATAAAAGCCTACTTATTAAGAGCTTCTACTACTTTTTGCCCGTTTATTTTTATATATCCTCCGGAAGCTAACGGGGTAAAAAAAAAGTAGTTAATATTATTAATTTCGTTATAATCTAATTCGTTAGTATAGGGTATAAGGTCTTCCTTATTTTTTAAGTTTTTTAGCGAATACTTTAGGCCGTTAATTTAGTTACTTACGCTAAGTTCTATACCCCCGGATATACCCTTATATATAATAAGGAATTAGTTAAATTAATTAGGGCTAGTTTTACTTTTTACTACCCTCGACTTTTTATATTATTCATACGATTTAGCACGCTCTTTTTCTAAATAGTTACTTAATTAATATTTATTTTTTTTATAAAAAAAGTACTATTTTTTATATTACTTTACTCGCGGGTTAAATCTTTACTTATTTAATAAATCTAAGCCTCCTTATTAGCAATTACTATACCTAGCTTCTTTCCCTTTCCTATTATACGTTCGATCGACTTAGTACTATTAATAAGGGCTGTCGTACGCCTAGAGGTAAGTTTAGTATAGCATTCTTACTTTAATATTAAAACTAGATCTTAGCCTCGAGCAGAGCGTCTTATAGTCTTCGGGTACTTAGTATAGGGTTATTTTTACCTTTAGTACGTATTAAATTATAGTATAAAAATACCTAACTTTCCGCTCGTTTATTCCCTTATTTAGCTAAGTTTTTACTAGCTTATTAATTTAATTAATAAGCTCTTTAAGAATCTCTACTCGCAATTTACCCTCTATTATCCTAGCTATAAATATAAAAAAAATTACCCATAGCTCGGATAGGAGCTCTAGATTCCTATCGTAGGTCTTAAAGCGGCTTCGGATTATATTAATAATACTAAAAAAGTCGTTTTAATTAAGATTACGGACTACCTCGTAGTAGTAATTAGAAGCTTTGCTTATAAATATAATATTAATTACTAAATAGTATTAGTATTTCCTAATCCCGACCTTTTTATAATAATTATAAAATATTATTAGGGTTTTTTATAAGACCTCATACTTCCCCCTAGAGTATAATTTCTTTTTTAAAAAGATCTTTTTAAGGTTTCTAAATTACTTCGTATTTATTACTAAATTTTCGGTCTCTATATACGATCCCTACGTCTCTACGTACTATTAGTAACTTCGGGTCGTCTACTTCCTTTTTTATTAACTAATCGGCGCCGAATTTCGGATCGGTAGTAGTAACGAGCTATAGATCAAAATAAGTAGAATTATTAATTATCGTACTTCTAGTACTATATTTTACTTCTATATATCTTTTTATAATAATAAATTACTATTAGTAATTATAAAGAGGAAATCTACGTCGTTTACCCTTTTTCTAAATTCGTTAAAGCGATTATACGCCCTATTAACTTATACCTAGTTCTATAGTATAAATTCCTCTTTTATAATCGTCGTTACTAGGATTTTATATAGCTCTTATAATTATAATTATATTAATAATACCCCTCGCTCGTAGAGGAATTTATTAACTATTTTTATAATTCCTAGGCTTACGCTTATAAACTATTTATCTAGCTAGTAATTAAGGTCGTTTATAATTTTATAGAATAAAGGTTACCCTTATAGTCCCTTTTTTTTATAAACCTTAGTTAAATAGATTAATATTACGTTAATTTACTCGCCGTTAAGCTAATCCGTAATTTTATATATTTACGTTCCTTAATATTCTAAGTTAATATTTATTTATTTATAAAAGATCGGAATTCTATTTAAGATCGGGTTTTTTTTTTCTTTTTTTTTATTTTAATTTATTAAGGGTTATACTCTAGCTTATACTTATATTAGTAATCGTTCGTATATTTAATCTTAATAAGGATATATCTAATCTATATATTAGCTATAATAAGCCCGTGCTTTTATTACTTAACGAATTTATTAAGGTTTAAGAGATTCTTACTTCTTCTTACTATCTTATTACTACTCTCGTTTTTACTATCTCTAGCGACTACTACTACCTTTTTAAATCGCTAACTATCGTACTTACTAAAGCCCCCTTTTTATTTAGTATAAAAAGGTAGGTTTTAGTAGCCCCCTTTTAATAATAATAGTAAACGTTTATATTATTATAAGAAGATATAGTAATTAGTCTCGTAATCTTTACTAGTTACTAATTTTTATTATTTTATATATTTCTAACTTCTTAAGCCTTATACTCTCCGTAACTTCTAAATAGCTTCTTTCTTTAACCTTCCTCTTCTAGGGTAGTATTTTATAAGAATAGTTAAATATAAATACGAAGTAGCTCGTAAAAGAGCTATATAAGCTATTAAGTACGGTTAATAAAGTTAAGCCCCCCCCCCTTTTTTTATAAAATCGCAGGCCTTAAGGACTTATTAAAAATACTACTTATTGCTCATACTTAGTAAGGTTAGATACCTTAGAGATTTTCTTTTTATAGCCCCTTGGTACTCTATTTTATATCTTTTTAAGTAGTCTTTTTTATAACCTAATTATAGTTAAGTAATTATCGCTTTTCCGGCAGTCCCTTTTATTACTTAGTTAATTTTTAATTACAGGCCGGCCGTTAGAAAGTTATTTAATAAAAAAGCTACTTAAGGTAATGGCAAAATACTAGTTATTTAAGCAGTTTTATTAATTAACGTAATTTAACGTAATAGACGTTAACCTCTTATAAGTAGTAAAGGGCTACGATTACTTAATTCCGTACAGTATTTAAGAATTACCCCCTTTTTTATTACTTTTATAAGGTTAATTAGTACAAATCTCCTATCTCGTACGGTATTAAGAGGTCGTTTCTTTTACATAACGAGATACCTTACTAATTTATAATAATAGAATTTAATTACTAATTAATATAAGTTTCCTTATTATAGGGGAATTAGTTCGAACCGTAGGTTAATAAAGAGATTAATTAACTATATAAATTTCTGCGTAGTATAAAAAGGAGGTTCTAACCGCAGGTTGGGCTAGCTACGATAATCCTAAATAGGGCCCCTAATTAGCCCCTACGCGATCGACTGTATGCCGCGGTCGAATTGGACTTCCGATCCAACAGTTATTTATTTCTAAGCTTATTGTTATTCGTAACTCGGTAGCCTATATTCGGTAATGCGTGCCGTGCTGAGGCTGCTTAATCGTTGACCTATGTGAACATCGGGCCGAGGTGGCTGAGTGCATGAGACTAGCTGCAGGTAGAAAGACCGTAGTAAGTTCTTATTATTAGTAAATCGGTATATCGTTTAATTGGTGGCTATACTGCACTAACAAGTCTCTTGAAATATCCGGGGTTAAAGGAAGCGTGGCCGTAAGTAAGGATTAAGGAGTTTGCGACAGGGGTATGGGGTCGGGAACCCTGGCGATAACATAATAATAGCGCGCGGTTTATTTTGAACCGAACTTAGGGCGCAACTTGTAGGGAATGAATGTTGGGACCAATCCTGATTGGATAGAACTGGGGAATTAGAATCGGAAGTAAGATTGGTGTGCTTAGCCCTGTTAGGCAACTCGTAACTAATTTGCGACACCGCCGTGGAAAAGCCAATCATCTCCACTAGCTAAGCTTAGGGAAATAGAGCATTGTAGTGTGATAATAGCTAATACTCTGAAGATCACTGCGCATTGTAAATGAGTGCGATTGTTTTGGCCGGATAGCGCCTGAGCTGACCTCAGTGCGTCGTGCAGGCCAGAGAGCGTGCAGCTTTCTCTTCGGGCGTTACGGCGACCTAAGACGTATTAGGGTTCCTGATTTCTGGCGTAACGGTCGACGGCTAGCTCTATCTATTCCGGGCCTATTTAGCAATCTTCTATAGCGATCTAGGTAACTCGGCCGCTATCTCTACCGCTTCGTAATATGCTTATTAAAGAGCTTCCTTAATAATACGGCCTTTCCTATTACGTACCTCTCTATATACCTCCCAGCTCTCTTGTTTATTACTCGTTATAGTCGTAGTAGAGTTATCTTATCTCGGCTAGGATAGCTACGCACTACTCGTCCTAGCCTCTCTTAGACTTTAGTAAAAGGGTACTAGTCGGGACCGTAGCTTTAATAATAGCTAAGAGGGCGTTTATAAATATCTTTATATATTTATTAAGTACTATCTTTATTCTTAGCCTTTATATTTTTAGTAACGATCTATAGAGAGTCTCAATAAATATTTCCTTATTAATAGCTTTTTACTTTCGTTTTTCCTCTTACTATAGCTCGGTTATTACTAAGTATAGCGACGTTATTACGGGTAGATAATCGGAGTTATAGTTAATATTATAATTTACTTTATATCTAATTATTTAGTTAATAAGACCTATAGTAATAAGATAGAGGTCGATAGTTATCTAGTAATTTCCTTCTTCGTACGTAATAGTTCCCGCTCTTAGTTAATTCGTGAGGTTTATATTATCTATTAGATCTAGAAGCTCGGTTACTTCGCAGTCTAGCGCTCGGATATTACTACCTCCCTATAGCTCATAGTATAGGTTGAAGTTACTAACGACGATTTACTCGACGGTATTGTTATTTATTACAATAGCTAGAGTATAGAGATCTCTACTAACCTCCCTAAACTACTAACGAGAATAATCGAGCTTCTTATTAATAAAGAAGCAGACCCTGGCCGGGCTATTTTCCTTGCTCGAGGGGTAGTATAAGTAGAACTAATCCTTAGCTAGATAGTATATTATTACGCTATAGGGGTTCTTTTAGGGTTCCTAAATAGTAATAATATCGTATTTATCGATATTCGGGTTACGGAGAAGTATTGCTATAATAGTATCCTTCGACTTTTTTACGTTATATTATAATATTATAAGTATATATTATACGTTTATTCGCTATTATTAATAACGATCTCTATTACTATATTATTACTGATTGTTTACGTATTTATTATTTATGTATTAGGGTCGAGCGCCTCGAGCGCTCTTTATAATTAGATAATTATACGCCTCGGACGCGTATTCTCTACGGCTATAGTAATCGTCTCTTCTAATTCCTAGGTTACTATTAGGTTAGGCCTCTTTTAAATCTTTTTTATTAGGGACTAGCTCTGGCTCGGGCGATTCTCCTAGGATTATCTTAGTTTTAATAGCGGCCGTGCGATTCTTAGGTTTAGCTTAGTCCGGGTTTCCGATCCTAGGGCCGGCGGTAGGGCCGTTTATTCCGGATAGTACCTTAACTATAGGCCGTAAGTAGCCTTAATTTTAGTCTTCTCGCGTATTTTAGTAGGGTATCCGCCGTACTATACTTCGTATTTATTATAATATACGGCGTATTTCTTTAGGGTTATTATATCGCTCTTTAAAGGGTAATCTTAGGTCGCGTATTCTTATATATAGTAGTCGTATATTATTATTACCTTATACTAGGTTCTTATATAACTATATATATAGTACTTAAAATACTACTTTAGATAGTACTATTTATTATATTGTTCGTATTAAAATACCTAGCCTTACTAAATAAGTCCCTTATTAATTAGTTTATTAGTATCTTTTATCCTTAAGAGCTCTATAACTACTAATAATACCGTTTTTTTACTAATTAATTAGGTTAGCTAGCCTACGTATTTAATATCCGCTCTAGAGATAAATACTTTATTATTTTATAGTAGGTTATCTCTAATTTTTATAAAGCGATCTATATTTATAGAGCTAGTTCTAATACTATATACTAGTACTCCGTAAGTTAGGATCCTCACGGTAGCTCCGTTATTAATATAGTTTTCTTAGTCCTTAGTAAACTACTAGAGGGCCTCTATATCTTTTATTATTACTATCTTTATACTTAAGTTGCCGCTCTTAAGTTAATTAGCGGATACGGTCTTAAGTTTATAAATATACTCGTTATTATTTTATTTAATAACGCGGTCTACGTACGCCTTAAGGCTACGGGGGTTTATAGCTCTTATATTAATAATAGTAATAGGGTCTCTAATATTTATTATAATTTTATATAGAATCTAGGTCTAGGACGCTCTCTAGTTATAGGGGTTATATATACTCCTTATAAGTCCTCCTCGGGTAGCTACGCTAGTATATAACTACACGGTGTTCCCCTAATTTATCGGCTTTAGTATTATAATATCCTTTACGACCTTAACCGCTAGCTCGCTAGCTTTCTAAGCCTCCTTAATAACTATACTAATTACGCGTATTATATTAGTATTTTCTTTTAGTTCGGCCGTATTTTACTATATAATAATCCTAATAGTTCTTAATTTGCGGATATTACTTTTATTAGCTATTTTATTTTCTATACGTAGACTCTTAATAGTTTAGTAGAGGTATCCGAGCTCGGGCAATTTTTATAATTTAGCTAGTAGGGAGATAGTAATAATAAGAGTAAGTCTTATAGCTTTTGGGTTAAGGGGGTGTTCGTTTATAGTATTAATTAATTTGAGTACTATCTAAAGGTGTTTACTAAGTTAAGTAGTATGCTCTCGATAATAGGTTAGCTATGTTTACTCCTAGGGCCATAGGGTTACTATAGTACCTACGTCGTTATAGGCTTCGCGACGAGCACACGGCTTTCTAGTTAACTTTTCGGAGTGTATTGTGGCGCTGTTTTTACTCCGATTTCAAAAATTTCGTTCTCGCTATTGTTGATGTTTTTAGATCAAGAGAGGTAGGTGGGCAAACAAGTGGGCAATTGGATGGAGGAAATCACGTGGGTAAGGGGAAGGTGCCGATAATGGGTGGTGATTAGCTACTGCAGCAGATTGAGCTGCTGACATAATTGCTCAGAGGAAGTCCGTAGTTAGCTATTCAACTAATCGAAACCCTTAGATAAGTCGCGGTAAGCATTCGATCCACTTTTGATTTCCAACGTGCTTGAAAACTTCCTGCGGGCTGCCGTATTCCGGCTATGGACAAGCAGTGGGCTAATTTTCGGGTACTTTGCTTCCGACTCCACTAAGGTAAAGGGAAAATCTCGGGCGGGGAAAAATCGTCACGTGTCGATTCATTCATCTGCTGAGGGGTAGATCAAAGATGCTGTCTTGATTCCAACCAACCAGTTTTATCTCTGCATCGGTGACTTATCACACACGAGGAGAGAACGAGATTGCTGGATAGTATGAAAGCTGTTAATTAACCGGTACAACACTTGATATGGCGACGAAAACACTCACGGTACTCGGCGAAAGGGCCGCAGGAAAGAAAACTCTAGTTAGAAGGCTGATCTACTCGGTATCAGACATTATCAAGCTCTTTTACAACGCATTCTTGTCTGACTAGTACTAGTACGGTCTTACGATGACGCAATTAGAGCAGCTTCAGTCAAATAGAGTCGATAACTACGTCAGCTTAGTAGCCTTTTTTAAGGAAAAAGACATAGAAGCATCATTCTTTACGCCATCCGCACGCTTCATTATGCAGCGTAAGTGTTCATAAAGGCATCAGGGATAGGTACTAAAGCGATTTACAGAGACCCAAGAACCAGACGTGGCAATCTGGTTAATTAACGCCTCTTAACAAACCTCGTGGGATGCATCATTAGAGGAGTTGAAGTCTCTTCTGTCTAATAAGCAGTTGCAGCCCAAGGATAAATTGTTGATTCTCGCGAACAAGATGTTAGAAATCATGCCATCCATGCAGCCTCTCACGTTGATATGGTACCGAGGCTAACTGAACCAGGGATCTTGTCGATTGGTCCCCTGTGGTCTTGAACGATATAGAGAAAAAAGTCGCTGACGCTACTATACAAAGGTCAGGCAAAGCAGAATCCCACCCTCAAGATTGACGAATGGAAGGATGGTAAGCTAATTTAGACAGTTCATTGATTCCGATCTCTGCGTTGAAAGGAGACAATATTCTTGCAACGTCCAAACTGGTAACTACCTCGAATCCTCAGCATGGAAATGCTAGCCCTGTATTCCAGCAGACTTTGATGCAATTGCTAGCCTAGACACAAATGTGTTAAATATGCCATGGTGTTGCGACTACATGCAGTGCGGATAGTTATGATGTTCGTCATTAGTATTCAACAAGATTGGTTCACAGATTGATGTGCTATGATTAAGCGTGACAGATTGCGTCTTAACGTATTCCAGTTGTACCTGCTCTTTTCCCTGCTTGACATCAATTGAATGTAGGCGAAATTGTTACCCAACCATGAGCGCGTGTTGTGAAGCATGCTCATGGTTGTAAGTCACATCAAGCCCCCACTAGACTATCGGGGCTGTCACAAATGCTCACATTTTCTCGCCATTGTCGATATCATCCTCAAGGACCTCTCTCTGCATAGGATTTGCGGAGTACCGCTTTAGCTGCGGCACATTCTACTATCAAGGGCATCTGTGTGTATAATGGGGAAGAAATACGGGCGTTTGGTCTATAAGATGTCTCAGAGATGTCAATCCCTGATGTATGCTACTGACTAGTCTGTTGTGAACAACTTTCCCCTCCTCCTTATTTCTCTTCGCATCTATTGTTAGTGCATAAGTGAGCCTTCTACCAACTCGACCACCGGAAGGTCTTCACTTTTCGTCGCCGGAGCCCGTCTGTGATGGCTACACAGCCGCTGGCGGGCGCCGAACTGATGTCAGCCGACCCAGTCGTCCCTGCACCAGGCCCCCGGGTTACCTCCGGGACCGAACTTTACCTCAAGGGCTGAGCACCGCCGCAACACCGAAGCATAGCTACTCTAGCCTAGCCTTACGGATGTCCAGCCTGACGAGAGGAGCGGGAAAACATCTGCCTCACCATCACCGAATTCTTCATTAGCGTAATCGCCAGCTTCGGAGGCCGAAGCAGCAGTTTGCCAATCACGCCACTAAATACATCACCCAAGTCCTCAACAAGTTGACCAAAGGTGAAGCGGGGCCTTCCGCAGCTCATACGTGGGCCACAATGGCAGCCCCAGCGGCCGCTGATGGACCTGCCGCTAGACAGCGCTTATACCCAAACAAACAAATCAAATATGAGGTTCATATTTGATTATTTGACTGATTTCTCGTGCCATATTTGATTATTTAACTTATTTAATAAATAATTAATTGATTTAACTGATTTCCTAATTAGGGATTAAATAAAGCTATCGCAAAAGTCCTTATAGTACTGACTTATAGACTTTAAAAAATCGTACGACTTATTACTAATTAATTAATTATAATATAGTAAATCGATTAATATATAATTTAATTAATTTTAATAATAATTATAGTAGTTGCAAAGGGTTAGAAGTAATAGTGCATAACTTCGTTAGTTTTATTAATATTAAGAAAAGGGGGTACTATAGGTTTTTTAGATTCCTAAATATAGTAGGATACTAAATCTAGCACTCTATACTACTTAGGCTTTTTTTTTTTATAATAATTATTAGTAATCTATTTAGTTAAGTAGTATAATACTGAACTTATAGTCGTAAGTAAGGAGTCGAGGGTTCGAATCCCGCCGTAAGTATTTATATTCCTAATTATAAACTTTTATAAGGTGTGGTTAGGAATATTAATTTTTGATTAGCCCGGCCCCGGATTTTCCTTTTTCTAAGTAATCTTATATTTAATCAAATATATTAAATATAGGGCCTCACGATATCTGATTATTTGACTTACTGAAATTCTTATATTTGACTGTTTGTTTGACTTATTTGTTTGATTGATTTGAATGGGTATGTGCGCTGCCGCTAGAAGAGCTTTGAATCGCTCTCAGTCCTCACTCTCGGCCCCAACTGAAAGTCGACTTCAGGCTCAGCCGCAGGAAGATCTCCGCATATTCGTCCGCATCCCGGAAGAAGCTTTCCCTCTTGGGCAATGCCTCAAGGAACTTATCACCCACGCAAAAGGCTTTGAAGCATTTCTTCGTGTGAAGCTCACAACCTCTTTCAACTTTCGAGAGATGGCAAGATAGTACTTGCAGTGGACCCATCAACAACGAAGGCGTTGAAGTATGCTATCGATGCCATCCGTAAAGGTTTCCATGCGGCTGTGTTATTGTGGTTGTGCCTCAGTCTTTCCGCGCCGCTTGCCTTTATTGTCAGAGGTGGCTCTGGTGGTGGTCCGAATTTTGAAGCAAGACCGGAGGGTAAGATCGATAAGGCTTCGGTGCTTGGCGGTGTTTATAAGTTCATCACAGTGAGGGCGTTCCGATGAGCTTCATTACTCAAGACTAGGACGAGAAATTACATCATTCCTTGTTTGCATAAGCGATCGAATAACATCAGGCCAGGTTATCAGGCTCCTCCAACGCAAGGCTGCCATACCTAATATAGTAAGGACTCGGGCTTTTGGTGGGGCCACCCCCGCGAGAAACCCAATGTGAGCTATTTTTTTCATGGCAAATCCATCGCGTCCAATCTACACATCGGGCCAATGCCTGGCCTAAAGTCCAAACTCGACTGAGTACCAGCATACTTTCCTGAGCGTCTGAATGTGCGAAGATGTTTCGAAAACTCAAAACCAGATTGGGTAGACGGACCGGACGGAATGAAACTGTAGGTTTCCCTCTTATAGGGGAATTAGTTTAAACCGTGGGTTAACGAAGAGATTAATTTAACTATATAAATTTCTACGTACTATAAAAAGGAGGTTCTAACCGTAGGTTAGGCTAGCTACGATAATCTTAAATAGGGCCCCTAATTAGCCCCTACGTCGATCGACTATATACCGCGGTCGAATTAGACTTCCGATCTAATACTAACTTTCTCTTTTTTTTATTGATTTAATTATTATAATTAGAGGTGTAATTTAACCTCGGGCCCGTTTACTAAGTCGTCTCTTTTTCCCTCTTTTCTCTATTCCTTTTATATAACCTATCCTTTTATTCGTACGTTAACTTTTCTATTACTTACGAATTACTCTAACTCCTTATTAAGTACTACTTTTATAAAAACGTTAGCGATATTATCGTTACTATTAATTTAACGGATCTCGAGGATCTCGTACCTTTCGTACGATTACTTAAGGGTTATAATATCGATTATAAGCCTCTTTTTTTTTATAGTTCCTAATTTAATAAGATATTTATATAGCGAGTAGGAATTTATATAAACGACTATTAGGATCGGTAAAAAGCTAAGTCGATTAGTAATTCTCTTTAGCGTTATTAAAATTACGTAAGCAAGGTTAACGCCGTTAACTATACTATAGATTTCTAACGCTAGTATATTTCTTATTACCCGCTTACTTTTAATTAATAAGTAGTAAATAATATTATTATATATTATAAATTCGCTCTCGCTTATACTCTCGTTAGCGAGAATAATAATATACCTTAATTATAAAGTAAGGTCCTTATTATTTATAAATAAACTATTTATAAATACGTAGAGCTTACTAGCCACGAGGTCGATTAAGTAATAAACGAGACCTTAATTAAGATTCGAGTACTACTACTTAAGTTACTTATTAAATACTTTAATATCTTATTTAATTAGCTCTATAGCCTATACTACTCTAGCGTAGTTAAAAGTCGCCTCGGGCTAGTATATATTCGTAATATATACTCCTCGCACAAGCTTAGCCTTATATCGCTTTTTAATATTAATTACGTTCGGATTAACGAGGCTAATTTTCTTACTTTACCCCTTTTATTAGAAGATAACGGTTTCTCCCTCGATTATAAGAATCCTACTATTAAACGTTAATAGGTTATTCGTTATAAAGACCTCTTTTAACTTCGCTACGAAGCCCGCTTTCTAGAGCTTCTTATCCTCCTTTTTTATAAAGTTAATATCGGATAGGCCTAATATATTATTAGTTTATATTCTAACGATTCTAGATTAGTTACCTACGTACTTAGAAATTAATAGGCACAGGTCGTACGTAAATATAACTATCGATAATTAATTAATATAAAAATCGTAATATATAACTTACTAATAGGTACCCGATTCTGCGAGCCTATATAGTAGTTTAAGTACTTTAATAATCGTGCCTTCTAGGTATTTACTAGCCATTTCCTTTAGTAAATAGGCTAGGATTTTCTTTATAAGCCCTATAACCGATTAGGTATACGCCTAGGTAATATTACGGCTCTAAATCTTATACCCCTTTTTTCGTAACGATACTATTAGTACTATTATTAATTATTAGTTATAGTGCTATACTATGGGCGATTATATAAGTAGCGTCGCTTTTTTAACGTTACTATACCCCTAAATTACGTATTTAGACTTTTCGTACGGTTAGGGTGTTCTTTTCCCTTTAATCTTACGAACTATTCGTAATTTAAATATACGGAGGTTTATATACTTCTTTAGGTTATAGAAGATAAATTAATAAACCCCTCGATTGCGAAGAGTATTTACTTTAATTAGATCTAATTCTTTATACGGCTTTTTAGTAGTTATAATTACGCTTTCTTTACGTAGTTTAACTACTAGCTCGAAATTGGCTTTCTCTTTTATTATATAAAAGGTATTAATTACCTCGTCGCTAGTAATAGATTATTGCGTTAGTACTTACCGTCGTAGTCTTCCGTAACGTCTCGCTAGTAGTATTAGTACCCTTTTAGCAATTTCCTTTTCCTCGTTATTTATTAGTACTATTATAACGATTTCGTTAAGGATAATTTCCTATACTTCTACTGCGGGTTATATAGTTTTCCCTAGCTCTTCTTCTTTTTATAAGTTAGAAATTACCTCGCTAAGATCTATATAATATAATTTTATTACTATAATTAATACTTCGAGGGGTTAGTTACGATCCCTCGCGACTACGTACGATCGCTCGTTAACGGAGATTAATTTATATAGCCTAGTTTACTATTAGGTAGTTTCGTACTATACCCGTATATCCGAATTTAGTAATATATCTAAATTACCCCCTATATCGGGCCTATTACGTATAGCAATTACCTTGTTAACTTACTTTTTTATACTTATCTCGCGCAGTACTTATATTATTTTTTTAACTACTCGGGCTCGTTAGCTTATATTTAATAATAGTAGCGAGGCTAAGGTCGTTCTTAAATATACTCTAAATATGAGAAGCGTCAGTATAAGCCCGTTAGGCCCTATAATATCGTTATAGTATTTAAGTACTATTTAGAAGTATTCGTTATTAGTAGAATCTAGGTTTTCTTTTTTAATAATTTTAAATACCCTCTTTAGCTACTAGTATACCCTTTTTACTTTTCTAATACTATAGTACGCTTTAATAAACACGACTTTTAGCTATATACCGTAGGCCGTCGTATTCTCCCTAAATTCTACTAACTTAAAACTAGTACTAGCGTCGGTTCTAATACCGTTTAGTAGTCCCTAGTATATATTAATCTAGCTTTTTTATAGGGCTACCTATACTATCTTTGCTTATAGATCCTAGAGGAATTACCCTACTTAAAAGGATATAGCTACGTTAATTACGTATAGGACTAGCTAACTATTTAAGTAGAAGATATTAACGATAATTTCCTAATTAAAGTTAAGCTTATTACGTAATTTAAATTTAAACCTACGTAGGCTCTACGTATTTATTTAGCATTAGTAGTATACTTTTATTAACTACTCTAGCGCCCCTATTTTGATATTATCGTTACCTAATCGCTTTAGGAGGTAATATAGCTTTATAACTAACGGGTAACTAAATTTTTAGTATAATCGTTTAAGCTCACTTTTTGTTAAGTAATTAATCGATTTCGTATTATTAGTAAGCCTTATAAACGCGTACCTCTATCGTCGTTCGACTATTTCGAAGTACTTATTACTAGAGATTCTATCCCTCGTATTATTAAATATAATACCTAGTCGATCTATATCTTTTAAACATAGGAGAAATAGCGTATTAACGGGCAAAATATAAAAGGTTATCGTTCCGAAGTATATCTCGACTTCTACTATACCCAGGGCGACGATTTCTTTACCTAGGCCGAAGCTAATTTTTATAATACCCGTTATTAACGTGTTAAGTATTACTAGCGCGATCCTCTATAGTACTTAAAATTGCCCCTTTCTTCTTATTAACTATTATAATACCTTAGTATTTAGGATAATCCCCTAAAAAGTTTTTAAGCTATACCTTTTGCTCGCGTAGAATGCTTATACGAGCTTAGTATTTAAGTAATCTAGGTAGTATAAAAAGGACCCCCTTAGCTAGTATTATAATTACTTAGTACCTAATTTTTCTTTAGCTATTAAGAGAGGTAAATCCGGTATTATTAGATTTACTTTTCTAGCTACCTCCGTATCTATTACCTAAGGGACCTTCCCTTACTATTTATAAAAAAAAGCTTACTTATTAAGAGCTTTTACTACCTTTTGCTTATTTATTTTTATATATCCTCCGGAGGCTAACGGGGCGAAAAAAGAGTAGTTAATATCGTTAACTTTATTATAATCTAATTCGTTAGTATAAAGTATAAGGTCTTCCTCATTTTCTAAATCTCTTAGTAAATACTTTAGGCCGTTAATTTAGTTACCTATACTAGGTTTTATGCCCCCGGATATACCCTTATATATTACGAGGAATTAGTTAAATCGATTAGGGCTAGTTTTGCCTTCTATTACCCTCGACTTTCGATACTATTTATATAATTTAGTACGTTCTTCTTTGGAATAGTTACTTAACTAATATCTATCCTTTTTATAAATAAAGTACTACTTCTTACGTTACCCTACTCGAAGGTTAAATCTCTACTTATTTAATAAATCTAGTCCTCTTTATTAGTAATTACTATACCTAGCTTCTTTTCCTTTCTTATTATACGTTCGATCAACCTAGTATTATTAGTAAGGGCTATTATATACCTAGAGGTAGGTTTAGTATAGTATTCTTACCTTAATATTAAAACTAAATCTTAGCCTCGAGCAAAGCGTCTCGTAGTTTTCGGGTACTTAGTATAAGGTTATTTTTACTTTTAATACGCGTTAGACTACGGTATAAAGATATCCGACTTTTCGCTCGTTAGTCCCCTTATTTAGCTAGGTTTTTATTAACTTATCGATTCGATCGATAAGCTCTTTAAGGATTTCTACTCATAATTTACCCTCTATTATCCTAGCTATAAATACGAAAGAAATTACCTATAGCTCGGATAGGAGCTCTAGATTCTTATCGTAGGTCTCGAAGCGGCTTCGGATTACGTTAATAATACTAAAAAAGTCGTTTCGATTAAAATTACGCACTGCCTCGTAATAATAATTAGAGGCTTTGTTTATAAGTACGATATTAATTACCGAATAGTACTAATATTCCCTAATCCCGACCTTTTTATAATAATTATAAAATATCGTTAGGGTTTTTTATAAGACCTTATACTTCCCCCTAGAGTATAATTTCTCTTTTAAAAAGATCTTTTTAAGGTTTATAAATTACCTCGTATTTACTACTAGATTTTCGGTATTTATATACGATCCTTACGTCGCTATATATTATTAATAACTTTAGGTCGTTTACTTCCTTTCTTATTAGCTAATTAGTACCGAATTTCGGATTAGTAACGGCAACGAGCTATAGATCGAAATAGGCAGAATTATTAATTATCGGACTTATAGTATAATATTTTATTTCTATATATCTTTTTATAACGATAGACTACCGTTAGTAATTATAGGGAGGAAATTTGCGTCGTTTACCCTTTTTTTAAATTTATTAAAGCGATTATATACCCTATTAACTTATACCTAGTTCTATAATATAAATTCCTCTTTTATAATCGTTATTATTAGGATTTTATATAGCTCTTATAATTATAATTACGTTAATAATACCCCTCGCCTATAAAGGAATTTATTAACTACTTTTATAATTCTTAAGCTTACTCTTATAAACCATTTATCTAGCTAGTAACTAAGGTCGTTTACGATCTTATAGAATAGGGGTTACTCTTATAGTCCCTTTTTCTTATAGACCTTAGTTAAATAGATTAATACTACGTTAATTTACTTATTATTAGGCTAATTCGCAATTTAGTATATTTACGTTCCTTAATAGTCCGGGTTAATATTTACTTACTTATAAAGGATCGGGATTCTATTTAAGATTGGGTTTTTTTTTTTTCTTTTTTATACTAACTTACTAAGGGTCGTACTCTAGCCTATACCCGTATTAGCGGTTACTAACGTATTTAATTTTAATAGGGATATATCTAATCCGCGCATTAGCTATAATAAGCCCGTGCTTTTGCTACTTAACGAATTTATTAGGGTCTAAGAGATTCCTACTTCTTCTTACTATCTCACTACTACTCTCGTTTTTACTATTTTTAGTAATTACTATTACCCTTTTAAATCGCTAACTATCGTACTTACTAAGACCTCCTTTTTATCTAAGATAAAAAAGTAGGTTTTAATAACCCTTTTTTTTAATAATAATAGTAAACGTTTATATTACTATAAAAAGATATAATAATTAGTCTCGTAATTTTTACTAGTTACCGATTTTTACTATTCTATACCCTTCTAGTCTCTTAAGCCTCGTACTCTTTATAACCTCTAAATAGCTTCTTTCCTTAACCTACTTCTTTTAGGGTAGTATTCCGTAAGAATAATTAAATATAGATACTAAGTAGCTCGTAAAAGATCTATATAAGTTATTAAGTACGGTTAGTAAAGTTAAGCCCCCCCCTTTTTTTATAAGATCGCGAGCTTTAAGGACTTATTAAAAATACTACTTATCGTTCGTACTTAATAAGGTTAGATACTTTAGAGATTTTCCTCTTATAGCTCCTCGGTACCTTATTTTATATTTTTTTAAATAATCTTTTTTATAGCCTAATTATTATTAAGTAATTATCGCTCGCTAGTAATTCTTTTTACTAATTCGGCTAGTTAATTTCTAATCGCAGGCCGGCCGTAGTAAAGTTATTTAGTAAAAAAAGCTACTTAAAACGATAGTAAAATACTAGTTACTTAAGCAGTTCTATTAATTAACGTAGTTTAATATAATAAACGTCGACCTCTCGTAAATAATAAAGGTCTACGATTACTTAATTCTATATAGTATTTAAGAATCGCCTCCTTTTTTATCTACTTCTATAAGGTTATTTAATACGAATCTCCTATCTCGTATAGTATTAAGAGGTCGTTTTTTTTATATAGCGAGATACCTTACTAATTTATAATAGTAGAATTTAATTACTAATTAGTATAATTTTCCCTCTTAGAGGGGAATTAGTTCGAACCGTAGGTTAATAAAGAGATTAATTTAACTATATAAATTTCTACGTACTATAAAAAGGAGGTTCTAACCGTAGGTTAGGCTGGCTACGATGATCCTAAATAGGGCCCCTAATTGGCCCCTGCGTCGATCGACTGTATGCCGCGGTCGAATTAGACTTCCGATCCGACAGAAACATCGGAGTCAAGTAATGATGTTTCGTTGACGCCCAGCTCGCAAAGCGACCGTTATGGTCTGTTTCACCTCGCTGAGAGCCCCCCTAATCCCCAAGAAACGAGCTATCCAATCGACGTAGTTACCATTCACGGACTTAACGGCGACGCCTTCACAACTTGGACACATGCGAATGGGACGCTGTGGCTTCGTGATCTTGTACCAAACGCATTACCCGGATGCCGTGTCTACACCTACGGTTATCCTTCTCAAGTTGTCTTCAATACGTCTTTTGCAAGCGTGCAAGAATACTCAAGAGGGCTACTGGCCTCGTTGAGACGTAACTACCATAAGTCTAATCTGGTATTTCAGCCCGCGTCTTGAAACCTCTCGCGTTCTTGCCTTACTCACTTATGCGCAAGGTTCCACGCCCGATCGTTTTTGTGTGCCATAGCCTTGGCGGCCTTGTTTGTAAACAGGTAAGGAAGAAGGCGTAAACTTCGGTGTCATACTAATCCATATTAGGCTTTGGTTTTCGCTCATGAGGATGACGCAGATTACAAAGAAGTGCTGGAATCCGTTGCCGGCATTATCTTCCTCGGAACGCCTCATCGAGGCAGTAGCATTGCAAACTTAGGAAGCGTTGTTGGGAGCTTGATCAATACGTTCCTAACTACAACGTCCATTGGCCTTAACAAACGGATCTTCAAGACTGACTTGCTCGATTTCTTGAAGCAAGATGGAAGGGCATTGCAAGATTTGTCAATGTCTGCCAGGAACCGGTTGGGTCAAATTAAAATTGTTTCATGCTACGAGACCGAGCCGATGCCTCTCCTGTCATCTTTGGCAAGTAAACCCTGGGTTTCACGTACAACTGCCTTGTTTATCCCTAGTCTTTTTGATCACACATCATCTGAGAATTTGTGATTCCAAGTATTTATTGCTGACTGTGGAACAGGTTGTCGACAAAACTTCTGCGACTATGGGGATACCGGATGAGAGCATAGTACCCTTGTATCAAAACCATCGGGACATGTGTCGGTTTGCCGGGGAAACTCCGAGTTACAAGCTGGTCCTTCAAGCCCTTCAGGGAATTGCACTGCATTGCGGACCCAAGCCACCCCGCACCATCTCTAGTAATCGTTCTTCAGAGAAATGTAAGTCTCGGCTTCCTAACGATCACGTCTGTCCAATTCTGATGTCTTCAGCTTTCAGCGAATCCGAAAAATGCTGCATGGCGCTCCTGAAGGTTTTCGATTTGGCGGAATACATGCTTTTGCTTCCCAAACCAACCGAGGGAACGTGCCAATGGATTCTCGGACATCCGTTATTTACATCATGGATCGACAAAAGAGAAAGCCACATTTTGTGGTTGATGGGTCATCCGGGTTGTGGAAAGACAATCATGTCTTTCTTCATAGCTCAATACTTCGAAAAAGCTTCCGGGCCATCGACGCCTTACGTTTATGTTTATTTTTGCGACGATCAAGTAAAGAAGCAAAGAGATGGGAAGAACATTCTTACTGGACTGATCTTCCAAATTCTGTGTCGCCAGCGTAAGATGATACGGCACGTAAAGAAGGTTTTTGATCAGCAAGGCGCTAGCATGGTACAATCATTTTCCGCTCTCTGGGGCGTTTTCGAGAACATGCTCAAAGACCCAAGGTCTGGATCCGTCCTCATCATTGTGGATGCTCTCGACGAATGCGAAGACACCACTTGTCGCCAGTTTCTCAACTCCATCCACACTTTACTGCGCACCTTGTCATTATCTGAGCAAAACACTGCACGGGTCAAATTCTTTTTGACAAGTCGACCGGCCCTGCTACAGACTCAGATTCTGGATTTGGACGACCCTAGCGACATACAAAGCTCCCTCTCCGTCGACGATGGGGAGTCTGGCTATAGAAGGGATTTGGAAGCATATACTCGGAGTCGAGTGGAAGCGCTCTCACGCAGGCGAAACTGCCCAGCAGAAGTAAAAGAGTTCCTCTTCCAAACTCTTTCTTCAAAAGTTGGCCATACTTTTCTATGGATTCACATGATTCTTGCGTCATTGAAGAAGAGCCTACTGGTTTCAGTCAAAGACTTTGAAGAAATCGTTTCGCGAATTCCCTCTGACTTGGAATCGACCTATATCAGCTTTTTGGCCGCAATTCCACGCGATTATCATGATACAGCTGCATTACTTCTTCAAGTCTTACTGGCGAGTTCAAGGCCGCTTACTTTGGAGGAAATCAATATTGCGTTTACGATCAGGTCAGATCATCAGACCTTAGCCGACGTCAAACAAAACTCCCAGAAGTCAATTTCACTGACCTTACAGGGAGTTTTGGGGCCGCTTTTACGGATATCCGATAACAAAGTGGCTTTGATACACCAGACAGTCAAGGAGTTTCTCCTACTACCTACTCATTCACGCAATGCTCCCCTCCCCATAGCTGAAACAACCTTGGAAAACGCTTCCATGCGCATGGCATCAGCCTGTATTTCGTACCTACTGCTCGATGACTTTTCTGGGGATTTAGCCGCATGGGTGCGTTCAGATGTCGGAACTCCACCATCAGGGTCCCCCTCAGACGAGAGTCATTCGCCAGTGTCCCAAAAGTTCCTTTGGCCAGAGGGGTACGCAGAAGACCACAGTCCGGATATTTTGTTCGAAGAGTCTGGTACCTTGGATGCAGAGGTGTCACATTTTGTTGCTTCGAAATATCCGTTTTATCGTTATGCCTCCCTTCACTGGGCTTCACATCTTGCAACGTGTGAAATGGTGGCGCCTAATGAACTGATTAGAGCTGCGGAGCGACTACTTGATACCAACAGCAATCATTGTGCGAACTGGCTGCGCTTTTATTTAGAAGATGCAGTCATGGTCGGCTTTGTTTTTCCTTCGACTATGGATCCTTTGGCAATGGTATCCTCTCTGAATCTGCATGAGCTGCTGACTCGTTTGCTTGAGAACACATGTTCGAAACAGAACCTAGACCAAGCATTATTTCTGGCTTGTCAGGCTGGCCATTATCGAATCGTATCTCGTCTACTAGATGAAGCTACCAATCCCAACCTCAGCGTCTTAAACAGACAGACTGCTTTGACTGTGGCCGCTGAACGAGGTCAATTTGACTGCATCAAAGTTCTCTTGGTCCAAGCGCATACCAACGTCAACGCGAAAGGCCGAGGTGGCAGAACAGCCCTGTCATTTGCATGCGGGAATGGTTATCTCGACATAGTGGATTGCCTGCTCGATAGACTTGATTGCAGGGTTGATGAGGAAGACAATGCTGGCAGCACGCCGTTGTTCTGGGCCGTTGGTGGCGGTCATCTCGCCGTGATCTCGACATTGGCAAAACGATCGAAGGCAGATGTAAACCATCGTGATAAGGGAGGACGAACGGTCACTTCTTGGGCGGCAGGTGATGGAACGGAGAATTCTTTGCAAAAGATACTCGAAATGCAAGACGTAGAGGTCAACCTTACAGACATGCAAGGGAGATCACCTCTATCTTGGGCAGCTGGTAATGGCCACGCTGCAGCAGTCCGACTTCTTCTGAGAAGTAAAAAGGTCGATATGGGAAGTGTCGATCGGGATGGACGAAATGCTTTCTCTTGGGCTAGTGCACGTGGCTACTTAGACGTTCTTCGCGTACTTCTTAGGTATGGTTGTCCAGGTATCGATAACAAAGACGTGGATGGATGGACGCCTTTGGCATGGGCGATTCAGAACGATTGTCCGGATTTCGTTCACGCACTTCTATCGACTGGTTCAGTCGATGTAGAACACCGTGATAATAACGGGAAGTCGGTTTTGTTTTGGGCGGTTTCATATGGTCATCTTTCGGTTGTGAAAGTTCTCCTCCGACATGGTGCGGACCCATACGCTGCGAGTTCTGAAGGAGTCACGGCTATGCAGGTCGCCGAGGGTTCTGGGCGAAAAGATATCTTAGCCGAGTTGTTGGGTGCGGGGAAAGGGGTGACACCAGCAGGTGGCTGGCAAGATTCTAGCAATGTCTTAGTCGACTACCCATGAGTGCACTGAAACGTCGAGAAGAGCTCAGTGTAGAACAATTAGTGGAAACATATGTAGCATGGTTCTGGAGGAGGAATCTGACACATGCATAAGTATATATCTCCTGTTTTCTTCCATAATGGTAACGAGTTGCATGAGACCATCATTCCTGCAGCTTCAGTGTCTCCTGGAGTCACAGGACGATATCGCATTACAAGGGGAAGCAAGAAGCTCCAAGGAATTTCGAAGCTCCAGCATGGATTGAGCAGTCCGCGGCTGCAATTCAACGATACTCAGATGTAAGGCCTATCACGCGTCATGTAGTCTCTCCTGCCTCAGCCTAGATGGACATGATGTTTCATTTCTGGGCCGCATCGTTGAAGCATGTCTCGTCAGGCAAGCCTTTATGGTTGTAGCGCTCTCATTGTTAAGAGGTTGTCATGCCAAACAAACAGTTGACCTCGACTATTGGGAACGGCATAGGGGCCGAGCTGTCGAGTGAGCAGGACACGAGTACGAGCGAGAAGCTATGACTAACATGGACGCCCCAAGCCATCATCTTATCCTCGTCGAAAAGACAATTATGTCAATGGTTTGTCATTGCATCATCTTGTGACATCGTCATGCCACGATTCTTGGCCAGACCGTCCGAAGTGCTTCGGCAACGGTAATCGCATGATCAGGAGGCGCCATCCCCATGACAAATGACCGTCTGGGATGAAGTTGGCACTTTGGACTAAAGACTACTGTCACAAATCATACTACACGCCTCCTTCTTTGATGGTTTCATTCGAGCAAGGCAAAACTTTTACGTTAAACATGATTTCCTTTACCGAGGACGAACAGGATTACTCAATAATTCGCGGTAACGAAGGCTGTCCTGACAACTAAGTAAGCTTCATAGTTAGACCCGAATTCTCCCCACTTGGTTCAATAACGGTACAGACTTATTCGCCTTTCCTTGATCGATCAGGAGCTCCGGCTCCGGAATGCTACGTGCAGGCGCTAGCGGGGCACGAGATAACTTACACTAACCAACACTTTAAAGACTCGCTTAATTCGATCCTCTACGGGTCGTCCCTTGCATCTTAGTACAGGGGACAGGGGCTAGTACCTCCATATATAGAGAATTCCCAGGGCTAGAGCACTTGGAATAGCAGTAGACCGATAGACATAAGTACCGACGATAAAACACGGTAAGCGGCGTTACTACTTCAAACCCTTAGTAATGCCCATGAAAGAAACTAAGAGAGAATTTGCTCATTAGGTCGGACCTTATTCAGACCTTATTATCATAACTTAGACTAGCTACCTTTTTATAATAGGCTCGGCTCTAAGGCGTTAGTCAATGTTCGGTGTCTCAAATAGCTCAAAGCGCTTCATTAAGTTCATTATAGGCTAGCGACTATACTTACTATCTCTACGTATATTTAAAGTCCTCTTTTAAGACTTTATATATAGCTTATACGGACATAAAAGTATAATACGTAAATAGCGCCTCGCCGCCTAAAGATTATAAATCTACTTAAAGCCGTACTTTATAGTTATTATGTTATCGTCTGCGTTCATTCTAGCCCTTCTTAGCCAAACCTCTACCACCCTACTATAAGTTATCTACCCCTCCTAGATACTCTCAAACATAGCTTTAACCTTATGTACTTTATTCCATATATATCCTCTTATAGAACTAATATGCCGGTTACTAATACCATTTTTAAGCTTCCCTTAATTATAAGATATAGCGGTTTTATACAGATATATATTTACGGTAAGAAGATTAAGTTATAGGGCAAAATTGCGCAGTTTACCCGAGAATCAAGGCGCGTATTAAAGATAACCTATAAGTTCACTTACTTTAGGTTAAGGCATTTTGTAAAAGTATAACAAGTATCTTCTTTTCGTACTTATCTAGAGGAATACAGCTTGCGTATGTATTAAATATTATTACTCATAAAAGTATACGCAGATAACTTACTTTCTATACTAATTCCTACTTCCTCTAGTAGTACGTAAAACCGATATAGAGAGACAAAACCTAGTATGCCCTTATTAGGAATCTAGCCTAATACCAATAAGTGATGTTTAGTAGCGTAGGCGTACCTAAAGTCTAAGTCGTTCTGAGTACTACCGTATACGATCCCTAGCCTTCGGAGTATACGTAAGTCGATTACCGCAATTTTCTAATATTAAGAACTTACGTCGTACTTAGTAAGATTGGGCATACGCTACGGAGAAGTGCTAACAGAAATATAATCTGTATATTATTTAATCTCTCCTAGAATGTAGTCCTTTGCGCCTTATTATAATCGATATCCCTTAATTTTAAAGTCTCTCTAGTTTATATATCGGATATCTCCCGTTATTAAATAAAAAGAAGCCTTGCTAGAGTTATTAAAGAGCCTAAAAACGATATTATCGTCCTCTAGAGATCCTACTATACTTAGAGCGTTTATTATTTTTAGCACATGTCTAAGGAACTAGAGGTAGCTTACTAAAAGTTAATTCCTTTACTAAAGTCCGTAATAAAACCTAATTCAGTACTAAGAGGATTTGAGCATCCCTATATCGCGCGTTAAGTATCCGGATTTAGATATTATTAGGTAAATTATCAAAGCTTAGATAGGAAGTAGTATAAAGAGACTCTTTGCTTATTAATAAAAGCTTTTCTAAGTTTAGTAGGTCGGTATAAGACGTCTCTAAAAACTCGATAGAAACCCGGTTATCTTTATAGATTCGTTCTACGAGGTAAGTCTAATACTCGGCGGCCTATAATATCTCGTTAAATCTTATGTCGATCTATTTACTTATATTATTAAGTTAATAGTTTACATAATTCCGTTTTCTTATTTCTTATTATCGCTAGTAGAGGCTCTCGTTAGTCTTATTATTATTAGCCGAGGTAATAATAATCCGTCTGGCGCGATTATTACGCAGGCTAAATCTTAATTTAGGCGCTATCCTAAGCCTTATCTTATGAAGTAGCACTATTCAAAGTTCGTATAACTTAAAAAAGTAATAAAAGCTAGTAATAAATATAGTAATATATTATAGAATCCGTTATAAATGGTTAGTAGAGGCATAAGGGACTATAACTTGCGCGAGGTCTTTCTTATAGCCCTATAGAAGGCCGAGGTTAACTTTGTGTCGGAGGCCTGGGGCAGCACGATGTAGGTTTAACTTTTGCCTAGATTGCTACTAGAACAAAAGTTAAAGTCTAAAGTAACGCGAAGTATAACACACCTCACTCCTGAGCGTAAAAGGCAAATATAGTAGTTACTTCGGACGAGAGTTAAGCAGGGCTTATATAGTATTTAACATTAACACGGCGCTCCGGGACACTATCGTAGGGGATATATTCAATAGTCTAGGAAAGCATTATCCTACTTAGATCTCGTTTATAAACTACGGTAATAAGGCTTTAAGAAAGAATAGTGTTCTCACGGTCGTAATTATTAACCTAGCCTCGGGGAGCTATTCTAATAACTTATCTCTTGTGGGTCCGTGTATAGCAGCCATCTTGTACCGGGCCCCGTATTAAAGTAGTAGAATGGGGTGGGGCGATTAGTCCTAGTGTTTCTTTTTTTTAAAGCTAATTAAGTATAGGGACCTACGAGAGAGCTAATTAAAAGAAGATATAAAGAGAAGGGCCCCCGATTAGAGAGAGGAGCTTAGTAATACGGATTTTAATTTTAATTATATATATACTTTTTTAAGATCAAACTAGAGCCTTTTTAATAATTTATTTTTAAATATAATAATATAAAACGATTAAGAACTTTACTTTTTTAATTTAGTTAATATTACCCTTTTTTTTTAGTTATAACTTTATTAATTAAGGCCGTATTAACTTAATTAAAAGAGGTATTTTATATTATTTTTATAAATATTAGTAATTTTTTTTAAGTACTATACTATAAAAGTTTTTTATATTCTATACTTTTTTAATAATCTCCCTTTTTAAAAATCCCTTCCCTTTTTAAATAAGAGAATAAGTAAAAGAAAGCCCGACTTAATCGGAAATAATTTAAATAAATAAGTAAAAAAAAGTAGCGTAATAATTAAAATAAATACGAGTAATAAAACTTTAATTAAAAAAAAAACTAAATAATTAAAATATAAAAATAAAGATATATAGGAAAGGGCTTTTTATTTAACGAGAGGGGGATATAATAAACTTTAATTAATAAGCGAGATAAATAAGTAGAGAAATACGTAAATACTTAGGACCGGATTAGGCCTAAATACGAACGCTACAATAATATAATAAAACGAACGACGAGTTAGGATTAGAATTAATAAAATATTTTAATAAGTATAACTAATTTTTTAACTAAACTATTCCTTATTAATTAATATAGCCCGGAGATTTAATAATAGACCTATTTAAAAGTGCGGATATATCGGACTAAGGGCGCTTATAAAACTAGTTTTTAACTAGACTTATTAGTAATTTCGATTAGTATTACTATAAGCTTAATACGAAGTTTAATTAAAACTCTAGTTATACGCTTAGTAAGGGCTAAGAAAGACGGCCTAAATTATATTAATTAGACTAACGGCTACGCTCTAGTTATTAAGACGGCTCTTCTCCTCTCTTTTTAAACTCTATTTAGAATAAATAAACTAATATAAGATTATTAAAATTATAAATAAAATCGACGAACTATATTTTTAATAACCTTGGACTATAAATATAAATAATTAATACGTTACTTTTGTTATTATTAGCGCCCCTTAGGACGTTTAATTATATAAATCTAACCCTTTTACTTTAAATAGACCGTTTACTAAACTAGTTTTTATAGCTTATTAAAACTCGTAGACTACGGAGTTATTTAATAATAAGAAGCCTATTTTTAGTAACGGATTTACTTACTAATTTAATTAAAAAAGGTTAATTATAGCTTAGGTCGGGATAGATATTTTAATTAATACCTTCCTAAGCGCTATTACTACTTAGATCTAAATAACTACGCCTTAGACTAAGGACCCTACGATTCCTTAGCCTAATTTAATAGAGAATATAAGGTTCTATAAAATACCGTTCCCTAGTTAAGAAGGGACTATAATTTTTAAAAATAATAATATTATAGACTTTTTAAAAAAGTTCGAGGACTAATATAAGATTAGTAGGGTCCCGGACCGATTTAGAAATAAACTTATTATATATATTATAAGAAGAGATTATTAAACTCCCGTTAAAAATACGATTAGAGGACTACCCTAGGCCTAAGCTAAAGATTTTTTTTTAAAAAAGTATAAAAAATAGGATACTAACTACTTTTTAAACGAGGAAGAGTAAATCGAAAGAGTTATTAAAAAACTACTTATTTTATTTTTTAATTTAAACTTTACTTAGGTACTATTTATTAAGATTAATAATATAATTACCCTTATTAAATAATAAAATCTTTATATTATAACTAATAAGAGCTTAATTAAGGCCGTATATAAGCGGTTTTATATTAATATTATAAAGGAAGTAGTAAAAGAAGTCGGGGTTATTTTAAATAGTTTTATTAAAATAATAAAGTACGCGAGGTTTAAAGTAGGACTTTTTAACGTAATTATGTATAAAAAAGAATATAGCTTATTTTTTATAAACGATTAGAGTTAATCTAAAACCTTACTACGATCCCCTATTTTATAAGCGTATAAAAGTACTTAGTACTAGTATCCGAACTATTAATAATATTACTAACTAATAATAAGGGCATAGGTTATTTAAGTAGTTATTAATAATACTATTAATTCTAACTTAGTTAACGAAATAAGTAAGCTAAAGATTTATTAAAATAGTAATTACTCTCGAGGTCCTACCCGTATATTTAATATAAGTACTAAAGGTTTTAATTAGCCCCCGATTATAAAACTTAAAGACCGCTATTAGTATTACTAGAGTTTATACTACCGGATTATTAAGGATTACGATTAGTATACTCTTAATATGGATACTTATTTTATTATTTTAGCTTAGGGAGCTTAGTATTATAAGAAGCGTAATAGTTATAAGCTTATAAAAAATATCCCCTTTATTATAATTAAAGATAGAAGAAAGCGTACGATCGCTAATTATATTACTTTTCTTTTTTATATAGTAAATATATTAACTAAAAAAGATATTAAGCTTTTAGCTAAGTAAATTTTAAATTATTAAATTAAACTACTTTAGTAAATTATACTTATACTTCTTTTAGCTAATTTTACGAGTATAGTTAGATATATTTACGTAGTACGACCTAACTTAGGCTATTATAGCTAAGCGGACGTTTATACTATTTATAAAAAAAGATTACTTAAAAAACCGTACCTTAGTAACTACGTTATACTCTAAAAAGATATATAGGATCGACACTACGATTTTATTTCTTAATTATAATAATAATATAATAAACTTTAAGGACGAGAATACTTAACTAGTTACTAAGTAAACCTAATTATAAATAAGGGCTTCTTAAAAAGGCTAGATTATCTCTTATTATTACTAATCCTTAGTATAAGCTACGAGTTTTTTTTATTTATTAAATATTATTTTATAAAAATATTATTAAATCTTACTAATTCTTTAGTTATCTTTTTATCTAGATCTAGGATAAAAATATAAAAAGATAATAAGAGGAGAGGAATTATTTTTTAATTATTATAATTAAAAACCTAACGACTTTACTTATTAACTATATAATTATATTAAAAAACCCTACCCCTCTTTTTAAATATCTAAGCCTAGTTTTCTATTTAATTAAGCCCGTTTAGTATTTAGCTTAGTTTATATAACTTTTTATTTTACTTATTTTATTTTAATATATTAATAACCCTCGCGAGTTATAAATATATAGTTTTTAATAAAGTACGTAAAAGGGGCGTTTTTAAGAACGGAATCGTACTTATTTTCCTCGGTCTTAGTAATATTAATCTAGTTAGAAATTATATAAATTAAAATCTTAATTCTCTTAATATTAGTTAGGATTAGAGACGTTATTTTATTATTACTTATTATTTAATAATAACGATAGCTTTGCTTAGAGTCGGCTCTAGACTACTAGTCGTTACTCTTTTTAAAATAGTATTTTTTATTTTTAAAATATATATAATTACTATATTAATTATTAAAATAATTTAAAAAAGAAATATATTTAAAATAAGAGACTATCTTTTTAACTAGCTCTTTAGTATTAGAACTAATATGTTTTCAAAAAGACTATATATAATAGTTATTAAGTATAGTATTCTGAACGCTATAAGCTTAGATAAGTAAAGAATTAATAATAAGGGTTCGTTTATTTAATTACTAAGATAAAGGGCTAAAGTAATTAACGTAATTATAATTAATAAAAACCTAATAGCTCTATAAAAATAATCCGCTTATAATACCCGGATTATAAACGTACTTTTTAATAACGTTCTAATTTATAGTTAATTACTAAAATTTCTAAACTATTTTTCTTTTAGTATATTTATTAACCTAAGGATTTATAATATAAAATTTAATATAAAGCTCTCTAGCTAATTTAAAAAAAGTTAACTAATTAGTAATTTTAAAGATTTAAAAAGGAGTAACGTTAGATTAGGATAAGGATTAAAAAGATTAAATAGGGTAGCACTTATTATAGTCTACTTTTTACTAACTTTTTAAAACTTATAACCCTAAGTTTTTTAAAAATAGACTTTTTTAAGAGCGGAGGAGGAATATTACTAAGGCCGAACGTCGTAATAAGTAGTTTTAGTAATTTAATACGCGTTATTAATAACTAAAATATTAAATATAATAAGTAAATAAATTATATTATTAAAAAAAAAAGAGACTAAGTAAAAAATAATAATTATAATTAAGAAGCTATTATTTAAGAAAAGAAATAAAAAGCAATAGAGGAATTAAAAAAGGTCCTTTATATACCGCCCCTAGATCCGGGGTATAAAAGAGGAAAGTACTATAGGTCTCTTAACTACTTAGCGCTAAATTATAGCTATTATATAAAGAAAAGAAGGAGTGAATTATAAGATCGGGGCCTTCTTATTATTCGTAATATAGCGCCTTCTTTTTTAATTAATAAAGGCCGCTTTTATAATTAGTATAAAAAGGTAGGTTTTTACTTAGCTACCTAACTTTTCCTTTTTCCTACCTTAACTACTTCCCTATAACTACTACTAATTAAACTTCTTCTAATTTTTATTTTTTAATCTATTATATAAATACTAACTTAGTAATTTATAATAACCTCCTTACCTCTTATCTCCCTTTTTAAACCGGATAATAAAAAGAATATAGCGCGAATTTAGGGCCCGATTATAATAAAGAATTTTAAAAACGATACTAAATACTAACTAAGAAAGTAGAATTTAGATAAATATATTACTTTTAATAAGACTAACCCTAGGATTATAATAAATACTAAGGACTTTTAGTTTATTAATTTTAATACGAATTACTAATATAAAGCGTATACTAACTATTACCTAAACTTAGTACCTAAATAAACTAGTTTCCTCTAAATAATCCTAACTTTTTATAAAATCGATTTTTTTAATTAGCTCGGCGTAAGGGACGTACTTCCCTTTTTTAATTAGCGCCCTAAGGTTTTTAAAAGTTTAAAAAACTAAAAAACTTAGATAGGTTAAACCTACCGTAAGGTAATAGAGATCCTAACTAATTATTATAACTTTTAAAGACGCTTATTATATAAAGATTAGATTTAAAAATATAAAATTAGATTTATAATAGAGGTTATGATACGGGACCTTATTTTAGTACGTAATATAGTTATAATTAAAGAGGGATAGGAGAGTATTTTTAAACTAAATAAAACCCTTACCCTAATCCCTTAAACCTAAAAAACTATATAAAAAATTAGGACTTTAGTATACTTAGTAATCTTCTCTTTTTACGTTAACGATCTAAGCTATTTTATAAAAATAATTATTAATTAGTAAGATAATATAGTTTATTAATATAATTTAAAATAAGCTCTTAAGTATTTAAAAAGGATATTTATTAATAATATTTAAGTACTAAAGGCCTTTTATAGCTAGATTAATATACTTTTTTATATTTAATAACTAATTAATATAAGCGCTTACGTAGTCCTTATAATATAATAACTAAGTAAATAGGAATACGGTCTATACGTACTCGAATAGTTTTATAACGCGGTTTAATATAGCTAGCTTAATTTAATTTATAATACGTATTAAATAATTTATAAATACTTTAGATTATTTAATAATAAACTCCGCGCGGCTTAGATTTAATAAATTAACTACGAGTTTTAATATAATAGTTATTATTTTTTTAATATAATAAGACCTCTTTTAAAAAGGTTTTTTAATAAAATAATAAATAATTAGGATTTTAAAAATAGGCCTTATACTAATTTAAATAACTCTAATTACGCTATAACCGACGCTCCTAAAGCGCTAACTCTTTAAAAATCTAGTTCTTACTTACTTAGTCTTAGGTTTATTAATTAAGATCTAAGAATTTATAACCCCCGGGATTATAACTATTATACTCTTATTAATCCTATATATTTTAAAAAAATATATAAAATAGTTAAAAACTTTAAATAAGAACTTATTATTCTTAAAAAGTTATTTTTACTATTTCGATTTTTAAAAATATTAAAGAGTACCCGAGGATTTATAATAAATAGCGACCCTAATTAGATTCTATAAATAATTAAACTAATAAAAACTACTAATTAGCGTTTAAATACCGTTATTAATAATTAACTTATACGCTCGATTGACACTCCTAAAACTTATTAAGTTATAAAGTTTTTATTAAATATATTATTACTTAAATTGTTATTATACCTTAGCCCGGCTCTTAATAAAACTAGTCTAAGTAATTAAAAAAGTAATCTTTTAAATACTCTAGTTAGGGGCAGAAATAGTCCTATTATAAAAGCTTTAATTAAAGTACCGAGGGTTTAGTTAAAATAAGAGGCTATTAAGTATACGCTCTTTAAGTATAATCGGGCTATATAAAAAAATAATAAATATTAATATTAAGAGCTATTTAAGTTTTATTAAAATCTCTTATAGTATTATAATATATATATAAGTAAAGCCGATATTAATAAGAATATAAGGGAATAATAAGTCGATTAATACGACGACCTAATTATAAAAGCTATATATATAATTCTAGCTTATGCTCTTTAAATATTATTATTAATAAAGAAATTTAGGGAGAATTAGGTTAGTAAAAGTTAGGATCGGGAGATTATTAAAAAAGATTAAGATAAGAACTAAGTAAAATTAGTAAAAAAATAGTAAAAATAGAGGAAGTAAAAAAAGCGATTATAAAGAGGAAGGATAAGTAAAAAGCTTAAATATAATTAATTATATATAATAAATAGGACTAATTTAAAATAATTTCTTTTTATAAAAAATTAAGGAAAAAAAATTAGGGGATAATTAGAATAGGGTAGGGCGATTAGTCTTAGTATTTCTTTTTTTTAAAACTAATTAAGTATAAGGACCTGCGGGAGAGCTAGGTAAAAAAAATATAAAAAAAAGGGCCCCCGATTAGAGAGAGGAGCCCAGTAGCGCGGATTTTAATTTTAATTATATATATACTTTTTTAGGATTAAACTAGAGCTTTTTTAATCATTTATTTTTAAATACGATAATATAAAACGATTAGGAACTCTACTTTTCTAATCTAGTTAATACTACCCTTTTTTTTTTAGTTATAACTCTATTAATTAAGGCCGTATTAACCTAATCGAAGGAGGTATTTTATATTACTTTTATAGGTATTAATAGTTCTTCCTTAGTACCGCACTGCAAAAGTCCTTTATACCCCATACCTTTTTAATAAAAAACGAGCAGACATCCGTAAATAGTTTATTTCCGCTTCTCTTTACTAGTAATAATACCCCTAGTATATACCTTATTTAGTCGCGCTATAGCTATGTCCTTAAGCGCCGGGCAAATAGTAGAAATATAGTATATAAAGCGATTATAATCTACTAGGGGTATTTACGAAAAGCGGGAAGACTATAGCTAATTATATTTTTTTAAATACGCGGTATTCTTATGCGTAAATCAGGATGCGTATTTTAAAAACTAACTATAGTAAATTAGTGTTTACGTAGGGTTTCCTCGCTATCTATTCTCTACTAGTAATATCGAATAGGCTAACGGTACGCCTAAGTATAGTATAACTAATCGTTCTCTAAGAATCCGCTCTAAATCGTTATTACCTTAAAGGGTAGGCGAGCGGTATTAGTGCCTACATAGGTAACACTCTAACTAGTAAAAAGTCGGGTTAGGTCTAAAAGCAAAAGCTAAGAATGGAACCTAGCCTGCGAGGTATATGGCACCTTATAAATAAACTAGTACCTTTTTAATTTAGGACTAAAATAATATTTACACCTTAAGCATAGATTCTAATCGATATACGGCGTTCTAAAGTGGGTATAATAATTAGCTTTTTAAGATTTTATAAGTACCGTATCCGCTAGCATAAGGCTAAGGGTTATAAGAAGAATCGTTCAACCCGAGAGCACGCGTAACTAGCTCGATTAAGCAAATCGTAGGCGGATAGCTATGTTATATACTGGATTATTAAAGAAAGACCAGCTTAGGCGGCCGTAACCGCTTCGCCGTAGCTATTAGGATTCGTTCCCCTGCTATTTACCAGTAGTAGCAGGATACGTACGACCCCGGATACGATTTAATTTAGCTAGCTAGGAAAGACCAACTAAGATATAGAGTACTAAGTACTTATAATAGGTATAGTAGCCGGGGGTAGGCGAGATGTTACTAAAAGGTCTCTGCGACTAAACTTCGGAGTTCTAAGTAATCGACCGACGTTATAGATAGTATCTATATAGTACGAAAACGAGTCCCTAGCGGGTATTTCTGTAGAGGGGGCCGCTGGCTTATAATAGTCACGTCCCGTCCTTAAGGTTCCTAGAACTATTAGGCAGTCGCCTGGCCGTGGAAACTGGAATTAAGCATTCAAGCTTATAACATATAGACGAATACACTTTCCAGATTCTCAGCAGCAAGTATCATCCTTCTATCTCGATTATGCTAGGGAGGAGTTTGTGCAATACGCACCGAAGGCATCAGGCTGTCTACAAGGCATGTTGTATGGTGTGTGAGGTGGGGATAAGTGGAGGTACAGCTGGCGGGCTTGAACCCCAACTCGGGTGTGTTGAGTATGTCACTGCTGGCTACTGTTATAGTACCCCAAGACTGTGCCACATTCGATCCGGAGTGCAGCGACAGACACGAATATTGATTGAGGGTACTAATTTGATCAGCCTAATACTCTTGGTATTGATTGCGGATAATTGCGTGTTTACCATGCCGCCGCTACCTGTGCCGAACCAGTTGTCCAAACCCAACTGGAGAACTGCAGATGGTGAATCAGTACCACCTCGTTCCCCTGGAACCCTTCGCATCTGACAGGAAAGTTGTTACTGTCTGCCTGCGCGATTAGGAACTCCGCTAGAATGAGTCTCGCTAAGATAGGATTGTAGCGCCTTAGCGTAGCATATTTACTGATAATTGAACTATACGCAGTCGCGTCGCTGTAGATAATATAAGACTCTGTATGTAGTGTTTACGAAGCATTACTTAACGTAGACAAAGTTCCTCTAATTATTTAAACGTAAGCTGTCGCGCAGCTCTTACCAGCTGCGAGTATTCTATATACGTATATACGGGTCTGCTACGAATTTGCGAACCACGTATAGCAGTATTTAATTAGTCAGCCTTCTCGATATACTGCCGCAAGCCCCGCGTTCCGTCCTGTCGGGTCCCGGGCGAGCTCTGAGAACAGGGACAGGGAAGTCTAAATCCCACACCTCGCCCTTGAAGAAGGCGTGCTTATCACAGGATAACTCTGTCCGGGTCGCACCGTTCTCGCAGCGGATGCCACACCTTTCGGCGCCTTACCAAAGAAACTTAAAATGGTACACTCCCTACATGTGAGTATCCGCACAGCGCAGCCTGCCTTGATAGAGGCAACGGTGAGTTTCATTCCGTATAAGAGCTTGATCGAAACATACTGTCCGCATTTGCGCTTGGGCAAACAACACATCTGCCATGACACGGAGCATTCTTTTCTCGCCCACGTTAGACGAGTTACGATGGCGACTTGTGGAACTCATCATGTGAGAGGCTCTGCGGTGATCATGAGAGACAGAGACGTGAAATATACTAACAAGACTCGCTAGGGACATCAGCCCCAGCAATGCATTCGCCCAGCCTGCGGGGTGAATTACGGCCCGCCAGTATCCGGTTCATGCAATACGCAGCGCCTCGATGACATTGATGAAAGGCTGACCAAGATAGCCGAAAAAGCCGAGAAGCTCTTCAATTTGATGCACGCGCAGGCCTGCCTCACCAGTCAATTCGACGACAGGTAGGTAGCCTCGTCACAGTCGTTACCTGAGAGCACATATTTATGCAGCAGTATTACAACAGATTGAAGAAGATTGGCGAAGCCGTCGTATCCATTGAGAACGCCCTTAGTGTCGTTAGCGCGACTGTTGCCGATGATCATAACATTCTGGCAGCAATCCGTGCTACGATCAATGACACTCGTGACTCCTCGACTGCAGTCAATGATACAGTAAGCCAGGTGGAAGTGACGTTATGGTCCTAAATAACACCACTTGCCAGACACGTAGGGCACTGACAGAGATGGGTAACCCACTTACCGCCACTCAGAACGACCTGCAAGTAGTAAAAAATATGGTCAACAACATTCAAAGCGCCGTGGAGGCAATTGCCAATACGGTCAATAGGACACAAGCTGTTGTGATAGCAAACGGCGACACCGTGACTGACCTACAGCTCGGATTGGCAGAAGTTACTCGCACTATCACCAACACTCAGAATGTTGCCGAAGCGGTTGATAGGAAAGTCAGCCAGGCACACGATGCCACGACAGCAGTCGTCAACACAGCTGACAACATTTTGAGTGATCTAGCGGCAGTCCGACAAACAGTCGTCCGTACCCAAGATACTATTTCGGCAGCGGACAATACGATTAATCAAACTTCAGCTGCAGTATCAGCGGTGAACAACACGCTCGATCAGACACGAGCTGCAGTGACAGCGAACCACAGTCTAGCCAACAACATATTGGATGGATTGGAGACAGTCGCCTGTGTTGCCATCAGCACTCAGGAAGCTGTTACAACGACGGAGAGCATTGTTGATCAGATGCAGCATACGCTGGTAACCGTTAGCAGCACAGTTACTGATGCCAAGAATGCATTAGTTACAATGGGAAACACTGTCGATGAAACCCGCCAGAACATGACAGGCGTCAATCATACATTGAACAATGCTCAAAATACCATAAATACGATTGAGCAGGGAATCGCTCGCAGCAATGACCATGCTTTGCGAAATCAGGTTGGGACCAGCGATGTGCATCGGACCGTTCGAGAGCTTCTCCTGGAAGTTCGGGCAGGGTAATGACGAATGAGCCCATGTCTTGACATTGTGATTCAACTAACCCTGCATAGTCACTTCAATATTGCAGCACGACTATCTAATCGTTTCGCAAGTTGCTGCACAACCTCGATACGAAGCTTCCACGGTATTAACAATCAACACATCCCTGGATTTCCGACATCCTATGCCTCGTTTCACAAGCTTCCAGGTAAGAAAGGCTTTGAGCGACAGGAACTTGACTAAGACAGCTACAGAGGATCAGCTGAGCGTTATTTTGGTAAGCCTAGGTCTTCCTGAGAACGGCTCGTCACTGAGCAAGAAAACTCGTTTGAAAATATATCTAGGACTGAGGGTATGATTGGAGGCTTGTAGATGTATTAAGTATTCTAGAAATATCGGTACGATTAATGCTCACTTACGTTCATAACAATAGTAGCGAGGAGAAAGCCCTCGACTCGCTTTGCTCTTGCGTAGACTGAATTTAATACTATGCATCAACTCTTACTCTAACAGATACATCGGCTACCGTAAGCTATTATTTACCCACGCTTCTCGATACGCAATCGCCCATAGGAGTAGATACCGGAGAATTATATACGTCTCCTCGTTTTACTCTACGTCTAACAATAGAATTATCGTGCCCGATTTATTGGACGGAAAAGAAGGTCTTGATCGAGCTTTGACTCTCACCCCTACATGCGAGTTCTACGAGGTCGATAATGTTGGCACCTATATTCTGTACCTGCTATTTCAGTTGTTAGCAAGTCTTGCGAAGCTCAATATCCTATCAATATCATGCCGTCCTGCACTCTGCGATACTTTTTGGAAGGATTTCGACACCAACAGCTCCACAAAGGTGCGCCATGCCTGCATAACCTCTCGTGAGCAAGAATGGTTCAATTGGAGCGGTCAGGCGGTTGACGGTTAGTGGAAGGTTCCATGGAAACGTGTATTAGTACCTCGGTGACAGCTCTTCAGTATTGTCAGCAGTGGCATATTGAATGGAGATAAGTATGATTTGTGTTGCTTAGAGTGTTCTGCTGGGCCTGCAGTAGATCTATATAGAAGAGTGGCATCTATCCCTTATCGGGCAATCCTGGCCCGACTATGTGATTAACTGAATTATGACTGCATGAGTGCCCGTCGCCTGGATGTTGTGGTCTGTTTGGCCATGTCGGTCGTGAATAGTTGTCGGATGCTCCAACCAACGATTAAATCCACAAACAGTAACTCTATCGCCCCTAACCTATGCACATATAATAGAAGGGGCGTACTTTAATAAGATTCCCTAACTAGGGAGAGCTAATAGCTCCTAAACAGAAGGCGTCGCAGAGTAGGCTAAAGAGTTACTTTCTAGTTTCTTCCCCCCTCTCCTAGCCTATATCGAGGATAAGGGTAAGTAACTATAAAGATCGTAGGTACCTTTTTCTAAACTTATATTAAAAGAAAATAGATAATTATTAAGTAACTATCTAAATAGCTATCTAAATATAAAACGATAATCAGAAGTGCGGAAGCACCTAGGTACTAGGTTAATTTAATAACGTACTCGTAGTGTCCTAGTAGTAGAGGAAGCTGAACATAAGAGAGGAAATAACGTAAGAGATTATTAATCTAAAATACTGTTATAATCCTATTAGATAATAAATACTTAATAAATACTCGTTACTTAAAAAGGAGAAAATAAGAAACGATAATAAGTAATTAAGTAGTTGCGCTAATATATATAAAAATAGCTCTATAGGTTATTACTTTTATTATTACTCGCCTCTCTTACCTAGGTTTTAATACTACTTATAGCGGGTTCGATAGATACGTCCTTTAGGATTAAAGTTATAGTAATATAGGGGACGTTAAGATAGATTACCCGTGCGGGCTTGTTAGTCTTAAGTATTAAGCTAAGACTAAGTAGGTTTTTTATAATATTAATATTAGTAATACGGCGGGGGTTAGCCCCTTTTTTAGTTACTTAAGCGAGCTAAAATTAATCTCTAGTTCTAATAAATTACGCGCGCAAGACCCGATTTAAAAAAATTTATACCCTTTAATATAGCCTTTAATAATATCCAAATGGACTTTATTATTAATAAATTACGTATAATATCGCGACTTAGAATTTAAAATAGGAGAAGTCCTACTAATTATGCGTAGTTAGTACTAATACCCTCTAGATAAATACGCGCGACGTAAGATATTTAATAACGTACAAAACAACCTTTATTTAAATATATAAGCAGTACTTAATAAATCATCGACTAGAACGGAACGCTAATAAAAGCGAACAATATTTACCTATCTCGAGCTTTGTATAATACAGAAAAAAGGGCGGTAACGAATACTCTATTATTTTAGTAATCAAAGCTCTTTATAAATAAGTAACTTCTTATATAGATATAGGACTTCTTTTTAAAGTCGTTTGTTCGTTATATTTATCGATATATATAGATAATCTCCTACTTATTAGTTAATACTCAATAACTTATATTAAGTTATAGCTATAAATATAACTATAACCGTACTATAAGTGCTAATACCTAGGGGTATTAATATTACGAGGCTAGTCCGTCCACCCTATAATAGTTTTAAGAACGTTCTATTACCTTATCCTTAGTAATAGATAAGTAGACGAACTTTAGGTATTATTAGTAAGTAAGCAGTATGCAGTTTCTAAGGGACTAAGGGACATATAATATATACTCGGGCGGTTACTTTTTACTTTAAAGTTTCTTAATATGTAATAAACATTAACTCTAATAGCTCTACTTATTAAGTAGTAAGCGCTTTACTTCCTAGCTTAGTTATATAAATATAGCTAGTAGAACTATTAATTCGTCCGTTCTAGTAGATAGTAGGGCTATTATTATTAGTTATCCGCCCTATATTTTACCGATCCTCTCTAATAGGGCGGTTAGTGTCCGTATGCCCTAGTACCCTGGACGTGCTTAAGTAATACGGCCTTAGATATTAAAATAAAAAAAATATTACTAATAATAATTTACGTAAACAAAGCTAATTATTATATAGTTACTTAAGAAGAAGTTTTATAACTAAGGTAGTATTAGAACTTTATTAAGTAAGAGGACTGCGCCTCCGAAGTCCTATATAGCTCTTTAATTTTATTTAATAAAGCTATTTTTATAGTACTAAAAAACTATTATAAGTATATATAATCGTTACGGAAAGCTAGTAATTATCTAAGTCTTGATAATAGTAACCTCGTTCTCGTAACCCGATTCCTTACTTATACGCTTACCCCGCTTACCTACGCTTACCCTAGCTTGTCGGCGTTCTGTTCGTCTTGGAAAACGTTTGTAGAGCAGCAATAGCAACGAAATCCTGTCGGTCGCGAGTAACAAATAGGCATATGCCCACGTCATAGAGTCAATGGAGGTGACAATCGGGTAGATTCGATTTTCGGTGAAAAGATTTCAATACGGGAGAGCTCATTTGGATATTTGAATCGACATCAATCCGCAGTTAGTCGGGTGTAGTAAGGTAGTGATAAGACCTGGGTACATAGATACATAATCAAACAACTCGACAGGAAAGAGTGATCACACGTACAGTTTATCTGTCCCCAAGAGATGACTCATTCGATGCTCCAGCTTTCAGAACTTAGGTAACTTTGAGTTTCTGAATTCATTAGCAGACTTGGAGTAATCTGCGGACAGTGATCTATAAATATGTTCCTTTCCTTTAATTGAGTCTTGATTCATCTCCCCAGGAAGTGCTATTGACATGGTACTGAAGATATTATTCATTGTTGTTCAATATACCAATAACAAAGGCGATACTAAACGTGGACAAACCCCAATTACTTGAATGCCAGAATTCTAGTACAGCACAGCCAGGATACCGATGGCCAACTGCCAGGTTGTAGGGCTTGCGAGCCGGCTGTTGGAACGACCACGACTCCTGTGCCTGAAGCCGGACTTCTAGTCGTCGCGGTCTGGCCTGAGCCGCCGTTACCGCCGCCAGAGCCGCCAGAGCCACCACCAGTAGCAGCACCACCACCGCCATTTCCTCCGTTGCCGCCGCCAGAGGCACCGCCGCCGGTAGCACCACCCCCGGTCCCACCTCCGCTACCTCCTCCATTGCCACCACCGTCTCCTCCATTACCTCCGCTTCCACCTCCGCTACCTCCCCCACTACCGCCGCTACCTCCACTGCCACCACTTCCACCGCCACCGACGGTTCCAGTGGACGCAGGGGGGTTGCCAGCTCCGCCAGGTACAGTCGCACCCGGCACCATGCCTGAAAGATTATGGTCAGTGGTTGAACGCGAGCCTCGAGATTAGAATATGTCACTCACCACCAGTGGGATTGGCCCCAGGAACGCCCATAGGTACTGTTGGCAGGCCTGTAGGTATGGCAGCGCCCTTAATAATATCAGAGATTGCTGTTAACAGATCTTGGGAACAGGTCAAACTCACGGAGCAATCAACCGTCGACGTCAGGGACATGACCCTGATCTCAGTGGTGACTGCCGCCGTCGAACATGCGTATAGCGCAACGCCTAGCAACATGTGGGTCTTCATTTCGGCGTCAGCTCATTCAGAGGAACTTGAATGTGGTTGTTCAGAGCCCAGTGAAAACGAATCGGACTAGAGGGCCGATGTGTGTTGAGTTTATATGCCGTGGGAAGGTAAGCAGTTGGAAGATTAACCACATCGGATCCGTGTAGATGATGTCAGTCTTGTAGAAAGCCGCAAGGCAGCTAAGTTCTTGCTCATCATTCAAATATTCCGGAAGAAGATTAAAGAGTTAACTACCGGGGTAATCGGTGGCGTTGCTGTTGAGAGGACATCGCGTGGGAATAGATCCAGCGTCAAGTGGCTTCAGCGTTTGCAGACCTAGCCATTCCAAGTCTGCGATCTAGTTTCTTTATCGCGCCATTGAAGATCCGCGAGGCTATCCGGTTGCGTCTTTGACTGATTATGAAATCTCAAGGTGGATGGGCCGTCAAGGTTTAGTGATGGAGATGTACTTGGTAATGAAGTATCCTGTACCTGTTCTTGTAGACCATGCCACGAACTCTGTGGAAGTCCGTTCGTGGCCTAGAGAACGACGAGGGTGTAAGCTTAACTCAAGCGTCATCAATGGATACTTCGTATCCGGACAAGATGGCGTCCTGAGCCTGACAAGGAGGTACAGCCACAAGGCTATGCAGGATCGAAGGGATGCCGGCCCTCGAGCTGAGCATGACTGATAGTCTGGAAATATTCGTTCGGGATACTACTAGCTGAGCACGAGCTGGATCAAAGACTTGTGATCCCCGCCCGGTATCCCACGCCGATGTGACTCCTCTATCATGCTAAGCTCATGCACCACGGTCTTTTAGGAGCTGCTTGCAGATTATGAACGGACGTAGAGTTCCTGGCTCGAAGCTTGAGCATATTCTAGGTCGACCCCATAGAGGTAAAGCTGAACTGTCACTCTTGTAAGTCTCTTTAGGCTACAAGCCATAAGGTCGTTCGCTGCTAGGTATTCTTCCCGAAGCTTTCGCCCTCCTGTGGGGTCAAAACCCAGCACTAGACACCAAACCTCGTAAGTCGGAACACCCCCATTCGGCCACCCCCCCCCCATTCGGCCACCCCAAAAATCCCTCCTAGCTACCCTAATCAAAATCCTACAGTTAATCTATAAATAACTATAATAATTATAATTATTATCTAAATATATTTATTTTTAGTATATATATTTTTTATTATATTATAATATTATATATTTAAAATAAAGTTATTTGAGCGCTCGAAGTAATTAGAAGTAGTACCTTAGTTAAAAGGGCCTTAATTAAGTTCGGGGTTCTAAGGATTATACTTCGGAATTATTAACGAGGTTAATAAGCTAGGGTAATCGCTTTTATAAATTAGTAAAGGCTTCCCCCTTAGTAAGAAAATAAGCTAACTAAATAAGTTCGTATTTAGTATATTCTAAGAGTTATACTAACTTATAAATAAGTTAAGAAATTCGCTAAATAAGTCTTTAAAGCTTAGGGAGATAATTATTTTTTTAAAAGAGATACATAAATACTTTTTTAAAATAAAACCTATTTATTAAGGTTTAGAGACGTCGTTTTATAAATTTAAAGCGTATTAATAAAATAATTATTAAGGTAATTAGGCCCTAGTTCTAATTACTTAATATACTGAAGATTAAGGATATTAAATAGGTTAATAAATATAATATATATAAAACTAGTATCTTTAAAAATAAGAGATTTAATAAGCTAGTCTTAAGTATAACTAAGACTAACGTAGTACGGAAAAAAGAGCCTAGATCGCGTTCTTAAATCTTTATTATTGAATATTATTAGTTTTCTTATTATAGGGTAACTAGTTCGAACCGTGGGTTAACGAAGAGATTAATTAAACTATATAAACTTTTGCGTAAATATAAAAAGGAGGTTCTAACCGTAGGTTAGGCTAGCTATAATAATCGTAAATAGGGCCCCTAACTAGCCCTTATATAGTCGACTATATACCGCGGTCGAATTAGACTTCTAATCTAATACTAACTTTTTCTTTTTTTTATTAATTTAATTACTACGGTTAGAGGTATAATTCGACCTCGGGCCCGTTTACTAAGTTGTCTCTTTTCCCCCCTTTTCTCTATTCTTTTTATATAACCTATCCTTTTATTCGTATATTAACTTTTTTATTATTTATAAATTATTTTAACCCCTTATTAAGTACTACTTTTATAAAAGTATTAGCTAGGTTATCGTTACTATTAATCTAACGGATTTTAAGGATCTTACGCTTTTTATATAATTACTTAAGGGCTATAATATTAATTATAAGCCTCTTTTCTTTCGTAGTTCCTAATTTAATAAAATATTCGTATAGTGAGTAGGAATCCGTATAAACGACCGTTAGGATTAGTAAAAAGCTAAGTCGATCGGTAATTCTCCTTAGTATTATTAAAATCGCGTGGGCGAGGTTAATGCCGTTAACTATATTATAAATTTCTAATATTAATATACTTTTTATTATTTATTTATTTTTAATTAATAAGTAATAGATTATATTACTATATATTATATATTCGCTCTTACTTATACTCTTATTAATAAGAATAATAAAATATCCTAATTATAAAATAAGGTCCTTATTATTTATAAATAAGCTATTTACGAATACGTAGAGCTTACTAGCCGCGAGGTCGATTAGGTAGTAAACGAGACCTTAATTAAGATTTAAATATTACTACTTAAGCCGTTTATTAAGTATTTTAACGTTTTGTTTATTTAGTTTTATAGTCTACGCTACTTTAGCGTAGTTAAAAGTCGCCTCGGGCTAGTATATACTCGTAATATATACCCCTTATACGAGCTTAGCTTTATATTACTTTTTAACGTTAATTACGTTCGGATTAACGAGGCTAATTTTTTTATTTTATTCTTTTTATTAAAAAATAATAGTTTCCCCCTCGATTATAAAAATCCCGCCGTTAAATACTAATAAGTTATTTATTATAAGAACCTCTTTTAGCTTTATTACGAAGTCCGCTTTTTAAAGCTCCTTATCCTCCTTCTTTATAAAATTAATATTAAATAGGCTTAATATATTATTAGTTTATATTTTAATAATCCTAAATTAGTCGCCTTCGTACTTAGAAACTAGTAAGTACGGGTCGTACGTAGATATAACTATTAATAATTAATTAATATAAAAGTCATAGTAGGTAGCTTATTAATAAGTGCCCGATTCTGCGAGCCTATATAGTAGCTTAAGTACTTTAATAATCGTGCTTTTTAAGTACTTACTAGCTATTTTTTTTAGTAAATAGGCTAGGATTCTTTTTATAAGCCCTATAGCTAATTAGGTATACGCCTAGGTAATATTACGGCTCTAAATCTCGTACCCTTTTTTCTATAATAATACTATTAGTACTATTATTAATCGTTAGCTATAGTACTATATAGTAAGCGATTATATAAGTAGCGTTGCCTTTTTAACGTTACCGTACTCCTAAATTACGTATTTAGACTTCTCGTATAGTTAAGGTATTCTTTTTTTTTTAATCTTATAAACTATTCGCAATTTAAATATATAGAGGTTTATATACTTTTTTAAGTTATAAAGGATAAATCGATAGACCCCTCGATTATAAAAAGTGTTTATTTTAATAAGATCTAATTTTTTATATAGCTTTTTAATAGTTATAATTACGCCTTTTTTACGTAATTTAACTACTAGCTCGAAGTCGGCTTTTTTTTTTATTATATAAAAAGTATTAATTACCTCGTTATTAATAATAAATTACTACGTTAGTATTTACTATCGTGGTCTTTTATAACGTCTCGCCGGTAGTATCAGTACCTTTTTAGTAATTTCCTTTTCCTCGTTGTTTATTAATAGTACTATAAAGATTTTATTAAAAATAATTTCCTATACCTCTACCGCGGGTTATATAGTTTCTCTTAGCTCTTCTTTTTTTTATAAGTTAGAAATTACCTCGCTAAGATCTATATAATATAGTTTTATTACCGTAATTAATACTTTAAAAAGTTAATTACGATCCCTTATAATTATATAAGATCGCTCGTTAATAAAAATTAATTTATATAGCCTAGCTTATTATTAAGTAATTTCGTACTATACTTATATATTTAAATTTAGTAATATATTTAAATTACTTCTTATATTAGGCTTATTATATATAATAATTACCTCGTTAACTTATTTTCTTATACTTACCTCGCGTAGTACTTATATTACTTTTTTAACTACTCGGGCTCGTTAGCTTATATCTAGCGATAGTAGCGAGGCTAAGGTCGTTTTTAAATATACTCTAAATACGAAAAGCGTTAGTATAAGCCCGTTAGGCCTTATAATATCGTTATAATATTTAAGTACTATTTAGAAGTATTTATTATTAGTAAAATCTAAATTTTCTTTTTTAATAATTCTAAATACCTTTTTTAGTTATTAGTATACCCTTTTTACCTTTTTAATATTATAGTACGCTTTAATAAGTACGATTTTTAGTTATATACCGTAGGCTATTATATTCTCTTTAAATTTTACTAACTTAAAGTTAGTATTAGTGTCGGTTCTAATACTATTTAGCGGACCCTAGTATATATTAATCTAGCTTTTTTATAAAGCTATTTATACTATCTTTATTAAAAAGGTATAGGGTATAAAGGACTTTCGTAGTGCGGTGCTTAGGAAGAACTACTAATACTTATAAAAGTAATATAAAATGCCTCTTTTAATCGGGTTAATATGGCCTTAATTAGTAAAGTTACGACTAAGGAAAGAAGGTAGTATTAATTAGATTAAAAGGGTAGAGTTCTTAATCGTTTTATATTATTATATTTAAAAATAAATTATTAAAAAGGCTCTAGTTCGATTTTAAAAAGGTATATATATAATTAAAATTAAAATCCGTATTACTAAGCTCCTCTGTTTAATCAGGGGCCCTTTTTTTTATATTTTTTTTTAATTAGCTCTTTTATAAGTCCCTATACTTAATTAGTTTTAAAAAAAAGAAATACTAGGACTAATCGCCTTACCTTATTCTAATTATTCTCTAATTCTTTTTTCTCTAATCTTTTATAAAAAGAAATTATTTTAGATTAATCTTAGTTACTATATATAGTTAATTATATTAAGCCTTTTATTTACTTTTTTTTTTTATAATTACTTTTTTTACCTCCTCTATTTTTATTACTTTTTTTACTAATTTTACTTAGTTCTTATCCTAATCTTTCTTAGTAGTCTCCTAATCCTAACTTTTATTAGCCTAATTTTCTCTAGATTTTTTATTAATTATAGTATTTAAAGAGTATAGGCTAGAGTTATATATATAGCTTTTATAATCGGGTTATTATACTAATTAACTTATTATTCCCTCGTGCTCTTATTAATATTAGTTTTGCTTATATATATATTATAATATTACAAAAGATCTTAATAAAACTTAGTTAGTTTTTAATATTAGTATTTATTATTCTCTTATATAGCCCTATTATAATTAAAAAGCGTATACTTAATAACTTCTTATTTTAACTAAACCCTTAGTATTTTAATTAGAGTTTTTATAATAGGACTATCCCTATCCCTAACTAGAGTATTTAAAGGATTATTTCCTTAGTTATTTAGACTAATTTTATTAAGAACCGGGCTAAGGCGTAGTAATAACTTAAGTAGCGATATATTTAATAAAAACTTTATAATTCAACGGGTTTTAAGAGTATTAATCGAGTATATAAGTTAATTATTAATAATAGCGTTTAGATATTAATTAGTAACTTTTATTAATTTAATTACCTACGGAGTCTAATTAGGGTCGCTATTTATTATAAATCCTTAAGTACTTTTTAATATTTTTAAAAATCGAGATAGTAAAAATAACTTTTTAAAAGTAATAAGTTCTTATTTAAGGTTTTTAACTATTTTATACGTCTTTTTAAAGTATATAGGATTAATAAGAGTATAATAACCGTAATTATAAAGGTTATAAATTCTTAAATCTTAGTTAATAAACCTAAGGCTAAGTAAGCGAGAACTAGATTTTTAGGGAGTTAGTACCTTAGGGGCGTCGGTTATAGTATAATTAGAGTTATTTAAGTTAGTATAGGGTTTATTTCTAGAGTCCTAATCGTTTATTATTTTATTAAAAGACCTTTTTAGGGGAGGTTTTATTATATTAAAAAGGTAATAACTATTATATTAAAACTCGTAATTCATTTACTAAATATAAACTACGTAGAGTTTATTATTAAATAATCTAAAGTATTTATAAGTTATTTAATATATATTATAAATTAAGTTAAACTAGCCGTATCGGACCGCGTTATAAAACTATTTAAATACGTATAGACCGTAATCCTATTTACTTAGTTATTATACTATAGGGACTATATAAGCGCTTATATTAATTAGTTATTAAATATAAAGAAGTATATCGATCTAGCTATAAAAGGCCTTTAGTACTTAGATATTATTAACGAACATCCTCTCTAAATACCTAAGAGCCTATTCTAGATTATATTAATAAACTATACTATTTTACTAATTAATAGTTATTTTTATAAAATAGCTTAGATCGTTAATATAGAGAAGGAAAATTATTAAGTATATTAAAATCCTAATTTTTTATATAGTTTCTTAAGTTTAAGGGATTAGGGTAGGGGTCTTATTTAGTTCGAAGGTACTCTCTTATCCCTCCTTAATTATAATTATATTACGTACTATAGCAAGGTCTTATATTATAACTTTTATTATAGATTTAATTTTATATTTTCGAATCTAATTTTTATATAGTAAGCGTCCTTAAAGGTTATAATAATTAGTTAGGATCTTTATTACTTTATAATAGGTCTAACCTATTTAAGTTTTTTAGTTTTTTAAACCTTTAAAAGCCTTAGGGCGCTAATTAAGGAAGGGAAGTACGTCCCCTATACTAAGCTAATTAAAAAAGTCGATTTTACGAGGGGTTAGGATTATTTAAGGGAAACTAGTTCGTTTAAGTACTAGGTTTAAGTAATAGTTAATATACGCTTTATATTAATAGTTCGTATTAAAATTAATAAACTAAGAGTCCTTAGTATTTATTATAGTCCTAGGGTTAGTCTTATTAAAAATAATATATTTATTTAGATTTTACTTTTTTAGTTAGTATTTAGTATCGTTCTTAAGGTTCTTTATTATAATTAGGCCCTAAATTCGCACTATATCCTTTTTATTATTTAGTTTAAAAGGGGAGATAGGAGGTAAGGAGGCTATTATAAATTATTAAGTTAATATTTATATAATAAATTAAAAAGTAAAAATTAAAAAAAGTTTAATTAGTAATAATTATAAGTAAATAGTTAAGGAGGGAAAAAGGAAAAGTTAAGTAGCTAGGTAAAAACCTACCTTTTTATACTAATTATAAAAGCGGCCTTTATTAATTAAGAAGGAAGGTACTATATTACGAATAATAAGAAAGCCCTGATCCTATAATTTACTCCTTCTTTTCTTTATATAGTAGCTATAATTTAGCGCTAATTAGCTAAGAGGCTTATAGTACTTTCCTTTTTAATACCCCGGATCTAGGGAGGGTATATAGAGGCCCTTCTTCGATTCCTCTATCGCTTTTTATTTCTTTTTTTAAATAATATTTTTTTAATCGTAATTATCCTTTTTTACTTAGTCTCTTTTTTTTAATAATATAATTTACTTACTTATTATATTTAATACTTCGGCTATTAATAATACGTATTAAATTACTAAAACTACTTATTATAACGTCCGGCCTTAGTAATATTCCTCCTCCGCTCTTAAGAAGGTCTATTTTTAAAAAACTTAGGGCTATAAGTTTTAAGAAGTTAGTAAAAAGTAAACTATAATAAGTACTATCCTATTTAATCTTTTTAATCTTTATCTTAATTTAATATTACTCTTTTTTAGATTTTTAAGACTACTAATTAATTAACTTTTTTTAAATTAGTTAAAGAGCTTTATACCGAATTCTATATTATAAATCCCTAGGTTAATAAGTATACTAAAAGAAAAATAGCTTAGAAGTTTTAATAGTTAATTACGAATTAGAACGTTTTTAAGAAGTATATTTATAATCTGGGTATAATAAACGGATTATTTTTATAAAGCTATTAGGTTTTTATTAATTATAATTACGTTAGTTACTTTAGCCCTCTATCTTAGTAATTAAGTAAACGAACCCCTATTATTAATTCTTTACTTATTTAGGCTTATAGTATTTAGAATACTATACTTTATAACTATTATACGTAGTTTTTTTAGAAAAATATTAGTTCTAATACTAAGGAGCTAGTTAGAAAAATAGTCCCCTATTTTAAGTACGTTTCTCTTTTAGATTATTTTAATAATTAATCGAATAATTATATATATTTTAAAAATAAGAAATACTACTTTAAAAAAAGCAATAATTAGTAAGCTATTAATTAGTTTAGAGCCGACTCTAAATAAGGCTATTATTATTATTATATAATAAGTAGTAATAGGGTAGCGTCTCTAATCCTAACTAATATTAAGAGAATTAAGATTTTAGTTTATATAGTCTCTAATTAGATTAATATTACTAAGACCGAGGAGGATAAGTACGATTCTATTCTTAAAAACGCCCTTTTTATATACCTTATTAAAAACTATATATTTATAACTCGCAAGGGTTATTAATATATTAAAATAAAATAAGTAAAATAAGAGGTTATATAAGCTAAACTAAATACTAAATGGGCTTGATTAGATAGGGAACTAGGCTTAGATATTTAAAAAGAGGGGTAGGGTTTTTTAATACGATTATATAGTTAATAAATAAGGTCGTTAGGTTTTTAATTATAATAACCAAAAAATAATTCCTCTCCTCTTATTATCCCCTTATATCTTTATCTTAGATTTAAATAAAAAGATAATTAAAGAATTAATAAGATTTAATAATATTTTTATAAAATAATATTTAATAAATAAAAAGAACTCGTAGTTTATACTAAGGATCGGTAGTAGTAAGGGGTAATCTAGCCCTTTTAAAAAGTCCTTGCTTATAATCGGGTTTACTTAGTAACTAGTTAAGTATTTTTATCCCTAGAGTTTATTATATTATTATTATAATTAAGAAGTAGAATTGCGGTATTAATTTTATATATCTTTTTAGGGTATAACGTAGTTACTAAGGTACGGTTTTTTAAGTAGTTTTTTTTATAAATAGTATAGACGTCTACTTAGTTATAATAGCCTAAGTTAAGTTATATTTCGTAGACGTATTTAACTATACTTATAAGATTAGCTAAGGGAAGTATAAGTATAGTTTACTAAGGTAGTCCGATTTAATAATTTAGAATCTACTTAGCTAAAAGCTTAGTATTTTCCTTAGTTAATATATTTACTACGTAAGAAAGAAGGGTAACGTAATTAGCAATCGGACGTTTTTTTTTATTTTTAATTATAATAAAAGGGATATTTTTTATAAGCTTATAACCGTTACGCTTTCCGTAGTACTAAGCTCCCTAAGCTAAAATAATAAAATAAGTATCCTTATTAAGAGTATACTAATTGTAATCCCTAATAATTCGGTAGTATAGACTTTAGTAGTATTAATAATAGTCTCTAGGTCCTATAATCAGGGGCTAATTAGGACGCGTAGTACTTATATTAAATATATAAATAAGACCTTAAAAATAAATACTATTTTAATAGATCTTTAGCTTACTTATTTCGTTAGCTAGGTTAGAATTAGTAATATTATTAATAACCGCCTAGGTAACCTAAGCCCCTATTATTAATTAGTAATATTATTAGCAGTTTAGATACTAGTACTAAGTATTTTTATATACTTATAAAATAGGGGATCGCGGCGAGGTTTTAAGTTAATTTTAATTATTTATAAAGCGTAGGCTATATTCCTTTTTATACGTAATTACGTTAAGAAGTCCTACTTTAAACCTTACGTACTTTATTAATCTAACGAAGCTATTTAAAGTAACCCCGACTTCCTTTATTACTTCTTTTATAATATTAGTATAGAACTACTTATATACGGCCTTAATTAAGCTCTTATTAATTACGATATAGAGGTCTTATTATTTAATAAGGGTAATTATATTATTAATTTAAGTAAATAGTACTTAAGTAGAGTTTAAGTTAGAAAACGAGATAGGTAGTTTTTTAATAACTCTTTTAATTTACTCTTCTTTATTTAAAAAGCGGTTAATATCCTATTTTCTATACTTTTTTAAAAAGAAATCCTTAGCTTAGGCCTAGGGTAGTCCTCTAATTACGTCCTTAACTAGAGTTTAATAATCTTTTTTTATAATATATATAATAAGTTTATTTTTAAATTAGTCTAGGACCTTATTAATCTTATACTAGTCCTTGAACTCTTTTAAAAAGTCTACGATATTATCGCTTTTAAAGACTATAGTACCCTCTTAACTAGGGAATAGTATTTTATAAAACCTTATATTCTTTATTAAATTAGGTTAAGGAATTATAAGGTCCTTAGTCTAAGGCGTAGTTATTTAGATCTAAGTAGTAATAGTACTTAGGAGGGTATTAATTAAAATATTTATCCTAACTTAAACTATAACTAGCCTCTTTTAATTAAATTAGCGAGTAGATTTATTACTAGGGGTAGGCTTTTTGTTATTAAATAACTCTATAGTCTATAGGTCTCGATAGATTATAAAAGCTAGTTTAATAAATAATTTTACTTAAAATAAAAGGGTTAGGTTCGTATAATTAAATATTTTAAAAAGTATTAATAGTAGCGAAAGTAATATATTAGTTATTTATATTCGCGGTCCGAGGTTATTAAAAATATAGTTTATTAATTTTATTTATAATTTTAATAATCTTATATTAGCCTATTTATTTTAAATAGAGTTTAAAAAAAGTAAAGAGGAGCTATTTTAATAATTAGAACGTAGCCGTTATTTTAATTAGTATAATTTAGGCCATCCTTCTTAGCCCTTACTAAGCGTATAACTAGAGTTTTAATTAGACTTCGTATTAAGCTTATAATAATATTAATTAAAATTACTAATAGGTCTAGTTAAAAGTTAGTTTTATAAGCGCCCTTAGTCCGACGTATCCGCACTTCTAAATAGGTTTATTATTAAATCTCCGGGCTATATTAATTAATAAGGAATAGTTTAGTTAAATAACTAGTTATACTTATTAAAATATTTTATTAGTTCTAATCCTAACTCGTCGTTCGTTTTATTATATTATTATAGCGTTTATATTTAAGCCCGATCCGGTCCTAAGTATTTACGTATTTCTCTACTTATCTATCTTACTTATTTATTAAGGTCTATCGTATCCCCCTTTTATTATATAAGAAGCCCTTTTTTATGTATTTTTATTTTTATATTTTAATTATTTAGTTTTTCTTTTAATTAGAGTCCTACTACTCGTATTTATTTTAATCGTTACGCCGCTTTTTTTTACTTATTTATTTAAATTATTTCTAATCGAGTCGAGCTTTTTTTTTACTTTTTCTCTTATTTAAAAGAAAAAGGGATTTTTAAAAAGGGAGACTATTAAAAAGGTATAGGGTATAAAGGACTTTTATAATATAATACTTAAGAAGAACTATTAATATTTATAAAAGTAATATAAAATACTTCTTTTAATTAAGTTAATACGGCCTTAATTAACGGAGTTATAACTTAAAAAAAAAGTAGTATTAACCAGATCGGAAGGGTAGAGTTCTTAATCGTTTTATATTATTATATTTAAAAATGAATTATTAAAAAGGCTCTAGTTTGATCTTAAAAAAGTATATATATAATTAAAGTTAAAATCCGTACTACTAGGCTCCTTACCCTAATTGGGGGCCCTTTTTTTTATATTCTTTTTTAATTAGCTCTCTCGTAGGTCCCTATACTTAATTAGCTTTAAAAAAAAGAAATACTAGGACTAATCGCCCCACCCTATTGTATTACTTATAAATCCTAGAGGAATTGCCCTACTTAAAAAGATATAGCTACGTTAATTATATATAAGATTAGCTAATTATTTAGATAAAAGATATTAACGATAATTTTCTAATTAAAATTAAGCTTATTACGCAATTTAAATTTAAACTTGCGTAGGCTTTGCGTATTTATTTAGTATTAGTAGTACACTTTTATTAACTACTCTAGCGCCCCTATTTTAATATTATCGTTACTTAATTACTTTAGGAGGTTATATAGCCTCGTGACCGACGGGTAGCTAAATCTTCGGTATAATTATCTAAGCTTACTTTCCATTAGGTAATTAATTAACTTCGTATCGTTAATAAGCCTTATAAACGCGTACCCTTATTATTATTTAACTATTTCGAAGTGCTTATTACTAGAGATTTTGTTCTTTATATTATTAAAAATAATACCTAGTTAATTTATGTCTTTTAGATATAGTAAAAATAGGGTATTAATAAGTAAAATATAAAAGGTTATCGTTCTGAAGTACGTTTTTATTTTTATTATACTTAGTGCGACGATTTCCTTGCTTAGGCCGAAGCTAATTTTTATAATACCCACTATTAACGTATTAAGTATTACTAATACGATCTTTTGTAATACTTAGAATTACCCTTTTCTTCTTATTAACTATTACGATACCTTAGTATTTAGGATAATCCCTTAGAAATTATTTAGGCTATATTTTTTATTTACGTAAAATACTTATACAAGCTTAGTATTTAAGTAATTTGGGTAGTATAAAAAGGACCTCTCTAGCTACCCTTAGATTTGCTTAGTATTTTATTTTTTTTTTTAAGTATTAAAAAAGGTAGTATCTTCTCTTTAGGTATTAAGAGGGTAGACTTCGGCCTTATTAAATTTACCTTTTTAACTACCTCCGTATCTATTACCTAAGGGACTTTCCCTTACTATTTATAGAGAAAAGCTTACTTATTAAGAGTTTTTACTACTTTTTATTTATTTAGCTTTATATATCCTCCCGAGGCTAATAGTATAAAGAAAGAGTAGTTAATATTATTAACTTTATTATAATCTAATTTATTAATATAGGGGGTAAGATCTTCTTTATTTTCCGAATCTTCTATAGGGTACGGATGCTTTAGGACGCTAAACTAGTTACTTTCGCTAGGTTCCGTACCTCCGGATCTGCTCTTATATATAATAAAGAATTAATTAAATTAATAAGGGCTAGTTTTGCTATCTACTACCCTCGATTTTTTATATTATTTATATAATTTAGTACGCTCTTTTTTTAAGTAGTTACTTAACTAATATCTATCCTTTTTATAAATAAAGTATTACTTTTTATATTACCCTATTTACGGGTTAAATCTTTACTTATTTAATAAATCTAGGCCTCTTTATTAATAATTACCGTACTTAGCTTTTTTCTTTTTTTTATTATACGTTTAATTAACTTAGTATTACTAATAAGGGCTATTATATACCTAGAGGTAGGTTTAGTATAGTATTCTTACCTTAATATTAAAACTAGATCTTAGCCTCGAGCAAAGTGTTTTGTAATCTTCGGGTACTTAGTATAAGGTTATTTTTATTTTTAATATATATTAGATTATAGTCTATCGAGAAAGTGGGAGTATCCATTGATACTGTGTATTAATACTGTGTAAATGATACCGAGAACCGCCCGAGCAGCCAGCAAAGGCAGAATAAAAAAAACAAATATATTAGATTATAATATAGAGATATTTAACTTTCCGCTCGTTAATTCCCTTATTTAGCTAGGTTTTTACTAGTTTATTAATTTAATTAATAAGCTTTTTAAGGATTTTTATTTACGATTTACCCTCTATTATCTTAACTATAAATATAAAAAAAATTACTTATAGCTCGGATAAGAGCTCTAGATTTTTATTATAGGTCTCGAAGCGGCTTCGGAGTACGTTAATAATACTAAAAAAGTCGTTTTGATCGAGATTACGTACCGCTTTATAATAGTAATTAGAGGTTTTACTTATAAGTACGATATTAATTACTAAATAGTACTAGTATTCCCTAATCCTAACCTTTTTATAATAATCGTAAAATATCGTTAGGGTTTCTTATAAGACCTTATACTTCTCCCTAGAATATAATTTCTTTTTTAAAAAGATCTTTTTAAAGTCTATAAATTACCTCGTATTTACTAATAGATTTTCGGTATTTATATATAATCCTTATATTACTACGTATTATTAGTAACTTCGGGTCGTTTACCTCTTTTCTTATTAGCTAATTAGTACTAAATTTCGTATTAATAACGGTAATAAGCTATAGATTAAAATAGGTAGAATTATTAATTATCGTACTTTTAGTACTATATTTTATTTTTATATATCCTTTTATAATAATAGATTATTATTAGTAATTATAAAAAGGAAATTTGCGTTGTTTACTTTTTTTTTAAATTTATTAAAACGATTATATACCTTATTAACTTATGCCTAGTTCTATAGTATAAATTCCTCTTTTATAATCGTTATTATTAGGATTTTATATAGTTCTTACGATTATAATTACGCTAATAATACCCCTTACTTATAGAGGAATCTATTAACTATTTTTATAATTCTTAAGCTTACGTTCGTAAACTATTTATTTAACTAGTAACTAAGGTCGTTTACGATCTCGTAAAATAAGGGTTACTCTTATAGCCCCTTTTTTTTATAAACCTTAGTTAAATAGATTAATACTACGTTAATTTACTTATTATTAAGCTAATCTACGATCCTATATATTTATATCCCCTAATAGTCCGGGTTAATATTTACTTATTTATAAAGGATCGGGATTTTTTTTAGGATTAGGTTTTTTTTTCTTTTTTTTTATCCTAACTCGCTAGGGGTCGTACTCTAGCTTATGCTCGTATTAATAATTATTAATATATTTAATTTTAATGGGGATATATTTAATCCGCGCGTTAGTTATAATAAACCCGTGCTTTTACTACTTAACGAATTTATTAAGATCTAGGAAATTCCCGCTTCTTTTTATTATTTTATTATTACTCTCGTTTTTATTATCTCTAGCGACTACTATTACCTTTTTAAATCGCTAGTTATTATACTTACTAAGACCTCCTTTTTATTTAATATAAAAAAGTAGGTTTTAGTAGCCCCTTTTTAATAATAATAATAGACGTTTATATTATTATAAAAAGATATAGTAATTAGTCTTAGGATCTTTATTAATTACTAATTTCTACTATTTTATATACTTCTAGCTTCCTAAGCCTCGTACTCTTTATAATTTCTAAATAGCTTCTTTTTTTAATTTATCTTCTCTAGGGTAATATTCCGTAAGAATAGTCGAATATAAATACTAAGTAGCTCGTAAAAGAGCTATATAAGCTATTAAGTATAGTTAGTAAAGTTAAGCTCTTTTTTTTTTATAAGATCGTAGGCTTTAAGAACTTATTAAAAATACTACTTATTACTCGTACTTAGTAAGGTTAGATACCTTAGAAATTTTCTTTTTATAGCTCCTCGGTACCCTATTTTATATCTTTTTAAATAGTCTTTTTTTATAGCCTAATTATAATTAAGTAATTATCGCTTTTTTAGCAGTCCTTTTTATTACTTAGTTAATTTCTAATTACGGGCTAGCTATTAAAAAGTTATTTAATAAAAAAGCTACTTAAAGTAATAATAAAAGGCTAATTACTTAAGCAGTTTTATTAATTAACGTAGTTTAACATAATAAACGTCGACCTCTCGTAAGTAATAAAAAGCTACGATTACTTAATTCCGTATAGTATTTAAAAATCGCCTCTTTTTTTATTTACTTTTATAAAGTTAATTAGTATAAATCTCTTATCCCGTATAGTATTAAGAGGTCGTTTTTTTTATATAGCAAGATACCTTACCGATTTATAATAATAAAATTTAATTACTAATTAGTATTAGTTACCTTATTATAAAGTAACTAGTTCGAACCGTAGGTTAATAAAGAGATTAATTAAACTATATAAACTTTTGTGTAGGTATAAAAAGGAGGTTCTAGCCGCAGGTTAGGCTAGCTACGATAATTATAAATAGGGCCCCTAATTAGCCCCTGCGTAGTCGACTATATACCGCGGTCGAATTGGACTTCTAATCTAACAAATATATCTTTATTAATAATATAATTATTAAACTACTACTAATCTATAAAAAAAAGTTAGTTTAATAATAGTAGTTCCCTCTTAACTTTAAAAAGCTTAATAGTTAGGAGTTTATAATAATAGATAATAAGTAGACTATAAACTAGACTACCTTTATATAGTTAAGAGTAGTTTTCTTATTATAAACTAAGCCCCCCTTAACTAAAGGACCTAACCTATAGCTAGAGCCTCGACTATTAATTCTAAATAAGTATAGGAGTTATATAATAATAGAATTTATATAAGAGTACTATATTAATAACGTCTATTTATTATTCTTATTATTATATACCTCTTATATTCTCTAACTATTAAATATAGCTATTTTTAGTTTTATTAAAACATATTATAAAAAGGAGCTTAGTAAAGAGGATATAGTAAATAATTTTATTATTATTAAAAAGTAGTACTTCTTAGCTTATTATACTATAGCTCGTTTACTTAGTTTAATAAGGGATAATATACGAAGTACTTAGAGAGTAACTAGCCTATAGCTACTTAATATAGCTATATTTCTAAGTAATCCTATAGTATTATCTAGCCTAGCTATATTATTAAATAATATTACTAATACTAAGTAAATACTTATTAATATTACTAAAGTTATTAACTAAACTTCTATAATATTTATTATTAACTAGTTAATTTTTAAAAAAGCTAGCGATTTTTATAAGTAACTAAAGCTATTTATAAAGCTTAGTCCTAACTATAATACTTAACGTTTACTTTTTTATAAAATTAAAAAAGCTTTTAATAAGAAGTCCTTTTTATTAACCTTATTTTAATAATAAGTTCGAGTTTTAAAAACTAGAGTTAAGTATATAGTTCTTAGAAAAAAAAAGAGTATTTAAATAGACCTAAATACTAAGTTCGCTAATATTAAGGATATAAAGAGGGCTTTAGAAGACGCTAACGAGCGTTTAGTTAGTCTTAGTTAAATCGTAGAGGCTAAATTACCTAGTGAGGATAGTGGCTATATTATAGTAGTAGTAAAAAGTAGTTAATTAATTAACTATAGTTAGTAGCGATGTTCCTAGACCTACTTTTGATAGGGTGGCCGAATGGGGGGGGGGGGGGGTGGCCGAATGGGGGTGTTCCGATTTTTTGGAGTGAGAGAAGGTTTTGCGAACTACGTTCTGCTAGCTGAGCTGTAGGTTTTAGACAAATTAGTTTGTTTATACTATTTGTATTATATAGTGGGCGCGTGGGGGGGGGGGGGGGGTGGCCGAATGGGGGTGTTCCGACTTATTGGAGTGAGAGAAGCTTCTGCGAACTACGTTCTGCTAGCTGAGCTCGAGGATTTAGACAAAGTAGCTTATTCTTTGACCGCTATACTACGTTGTTAGTTGCTTGGATTTGACCGCAAGCGTCAATAGGAGAGATTGAGATATCCGAATAGATCCAAGGGTTAGGCCGGTGTAAGAAGATTTCGGGATCCTGATTCCATGACCGACGAGTTAGTTAACGTATTTGAAAATGTAACATCTAGAAACAGCCTAAACAGGAATGCCAGGTCTAGTGTCTTTATTCCTTCACTTTAAAGATTCCGAAATATCCTCTGCTATTACTAAGATCCGAAGTTGTTCCCATAGGTAGCGGATGGTATATGCGGCGGCAAATTTGGTAAATTCCAGCAAATCCAGATAATTTTACTGAGTTAGCTGACACAAACTGAAATGTGGCGGCGAAACCTCACACTTACTCTGGCTACCAAGCGGCTAACGGCACAACGCTTCTGGCCGACGCAATGGAACTAAGAATCCCCGTGCCTGAGACTGGATCTGGGTGATCGCCCACACAGAACGCCCGCCGATTGTTGGCACTCAACGTCGCGGCACATTGTCTCAGTTGAGTCTCCGCACAGTGTTCACGCTACTGACGCTATTTCTGCTCTGGGTCGAGCTAACTTCTGGAGATGGCTTGATTGCCGAAGTTTATCTTCCAAGGAGGCCAGTCAGCTTTCCCCATTTGGACGACAGCGTTCTGTTTGCCGATAATGGGTATACCTGAAAATCTCGTCATGGTGCCCTTTCCGGGACTTCGGCAATACCTTTTTTCTCGGCACTAGTGTCCCCAGCGGCACGGCTGCTACGTGTGCCGGGCAGTGCAACCACCAGTCGGATGCTAAATGACCGGATTCTCGGACGTACTCCACTCAGCCTTGGGAGGATGCAGATATTGAGGAATGATGGAAAGCACAGGGCTTGGCGAGCGTCCTATCACTAAGTACTGACTGGGGCCGGAACCGCTTGATCAATCCACAACTTACACATAAGTCGGCCAGCAAGAGGCTGTGATTGTCAGCAATAAGGCCCAATCAATCTTTAACAAAAGCTTCCCGAACTTTACTGCCCAAGTGGATCGCAGTCTCACAATACCCCTGATCGCATCAACATGACCAATTGCGTCGGCCAGATTATCGGTATCGTCTCATAGTCAGCATACATGGCTAAAATCCGAAATCATAAAATCAGCATGTTCAACACAGGTCCAAGGACCGAATTCCTCATCTGCATGTAGCGAAGTTTTACACATAGTGGACCCTCACGAGACTAGTCTGTGTGCGAGCGGTGCGTCCCTTCCTCGCTGGAACCGCTAGACGATCCAGTCAATCCACCAGAGAGCGGGTATCAAGCCATCTTTACTCTCACCAGCCCTGGCTGGTTCATGCGTCAGCAGCGCTTGTCACGGACTTAGTCCGTATGCCGATTTCCCACAACAAAACAGCCGCTTCAATTGTGCTAAGGGGGAGGTTTGGCATGCTCCGGATCTGGGAACTAACAAATAGGGCACGGCATTTGTTGTGGGCGATCAAAAACACCTAATCCGGGCACGAGATTGGCGACATTGACGGTCCCTTGGCTGCTACTTCGGAGCCTGCTCCCATTCCGAAGAGCGACGGCACCCCACACGCCCCCGACCACTCAATCACAAGAACATTGATTCAACTAGCAAGCCTTGTATCTCGTCTGTACATTGCAATCAAGTACATGGTGGTTCAGAAACTTTGCCCAGCACCGTCAGCCAGGCCCTTGGTACTTAACTCCAGAGTCATGTTGAACGGGCTCCCTTCAACCCTGGTTTCGGGCTCAAGATATTGACTGATTCCAAAGGATTCACGCCGCGCAAAAAGTTTCCGAGTTCGGTCTCGACTGAGCCGAGTTCTATGTACTTCTTTTGAGTGTATGTACAAATAACTCTAGATGTTAAGATATTGAATAAGGAACGAAATGTTCTTGGATTAGAGTATGACCAACAGAGTGTGAAGCGTGCTTGATTTATGCAGGTACAGCGCTCCAGCAATTGTCAAAGGCTGTTTTTTACATATCTAATTTGTGACAACCGGCTTTTTATAACTCTGCTAAATGGAGTTGCCATATCGACATGCAGCATCAACACTAACTTGTTTTGGTCATTTAGTGATCTCGCCGGTGCTTCCGAGGCGTCAAAGGGTTTGCCTATTTTGACCTAGTCTTTCGAAGAAGAATGCTGACAGGCTAGCGAAACGCTAAGTTTTTCTATAAGTCGAAAGACCCCCTTCTGGCCCACCCCCCCTTTTAGCCCACCCTTTTACCCCCTTTTACACCAAATGTTCTACTTTTTATTATACGTCTAATAAATCCACTTTTACATATTTATTTATTATATATAGTATATAGGTAGGAAAATAAATATTCTTTATATAAAAAAATACTATATTACGTAACTTTAACTATAAAAGTAGTTTTATTAAGTTAAAGTTAAAGTTATAGAAATGTTAGTGTTTATATACAAATTACTAGTATATACTAACATTTAAAAAACTTAAATAAATCCTTTATTTATAATTTAAAATAGATAAATAAACTTTATTTAGATTATTTATACTTGAATATACTATATAAACTAGTTATTATTATTATATTATATGTACCTATATAGCTATAGTAAGTTTAATTTTCCCTATACAAAATTTATTATAAGGAAATTTTAACTTAATATTACTAAGCGAGAAAAAATATTACTAATTCAAAAAAGTTTTTTTTTAAAAAATCTATATAAGTAAGTTATATATAGCTAAATCTCAGCTTATATAACTAAGTATTACTCAGATTATTTATATTTAAAATAATACTTCTTAACTATATAATTTTTAATATATAAGGCTTTAGTATTATTATGTAGTGAAGACTTGGTATAAATTTATAAAAATCCAATATTCTTCAAATTTAACTAATATTCTACTCAATGTATTTTTCTTATAATTTTATATATATAAATAAGCTACTTAAGTATATAGTTAAAAATAGTAGATTTTAGTGTAGCCCTACCAAAATAGGGTGGGCCAAAAGGGGGGTGGGCCAAAAGTGGGTGGTTTGACTTAGTCAAGCCTTCAAGCGTGCGAACTAGCGTCATTAGATCCCGGACACTGTACACTCCACTACTAATCAACCGTACACCCTCAATATCTCTCGTTGTCTTTTGCACCAGGTACTATGACAGTCTAGTCAATCGCAGTCACAGTCTATTCCAGTCTTGTTCCAGATAATAACGTTCCCACGCTTATGGGAACTAACGTGCTTTTGGAGCAGGAAGTATTGGCTACTTAACAACCAAACCTGCATAGGGATACGAACTTTGCCTCTCAACCATGGACTTTTGCTTCGTCAGTGTGACTGAGTGACACCCAATTAGAGTCTTGGGACAGGCTGATCACCAATGTCAGACAGCATATAGTTCCATGACGCAAACAGACAACATCTATCGAAGCGACTGAAGGCCTCAGTTTTCCAAGAGATGTCTAGGAAGACAGGGTAGGACCTTCTCCGGCCGAGAAATACAGCATGTCTGCTGTTCCTGGTGGCAACGCCTAGCTGGGTTGGCTGATTTGTTTGTTCGCAAGGCAAAAGAACGATCATCATGTTGAACGTTTGCAGAATTCTGCGAGGATGGCGTATCGCATGGAAACATCTTCAATTTGTTCTACACAACGACGAGCAACAACTTTAAATTAAAAGACGACCGTAATCTCTCTCGTAGAAGCCTTTACTCAGCCAGAGCATCAACAACATCAAGCTTCCTCTACTGCATCATCAGAAGCTCAAGGTAAGTATCGCAACAGTCGGATTCGCCAGTTACACGACAAGATAAGGTTGTTAGTTTCCCTATTACAGGATAACTAGTTCGAACCGTGGGTTAACGAAGAGATTAATTAAACTATATAAACTTCTATATAAGTATAAAAAGGAGGTTCTAACCATAGGTTAGGCTAGCTACAATAATTATAAATAAGGCCCCTAATTAGCCCCTATATAGTCAACTATATACTATAGTCAAATTAAATTTCTAATTTAATACTAACTTTTTTTTTTTTATTAATTTAATTACTATAGTTAGATGTATAATTCGACCTCGGGCCTATTTACTAAGTCGTCTCTTTTTCTTCTTTTTTTCTATTCTTTTTATATAATTTATCCTTCTATTTATATATTAACTTTTCTACTACTTATAAATTACTCTAACCCCTTATTAAGTACTATTTTTATAAAAGTATTAGTAAGGTTATTATTATTATTAATCTAACGGATCTTAAGGATCTTACGCCTTTTATATAATTATTTAAGCGCTATAATATTAATTATAAGCCTCTTTTTTTTTATAGTTTTTAATTTAACAAGATATTCGTATAGTAAGTAGGAATTTATATAAATAACCGTTAGGATTAGTAAAAAGCTAAGCTAATTAGTAATTCTTTTTAACGTTATTAAAATTGCGTAGGTAAGGTTAACGCCGTTAACTATACTATAAACTTCTAATACTAGTATACTTCTCGTTACCTATTTATTTTTAGTTAATAAGTAATAGATTATATTACTATATATTATAAATTCGCTCTTACTTATACTCTTATTAATAAGAATAATAATATACCCTAATTATAAAGTAAGGTCCTTATTATTTATAAATAAGCTATTTATAAATACGTAGAGCTTACTAGCCGTAAGGTTAATTAAGTAATAAATAAGACCTTAATTAAGATTCGAGTACTACTACTTAAGCCGCTTATTAAGTACTTCGATATTTTATTTATTTAGTTCTATAGCCTACGCTATTTTGATATAATTAAAAGTCGCCTCGGGCTAGTATATACTTATAATATATACCCCTCGTACGAGCTTAGCTTTATATCGTTTTTTAATATTAATTACGTTCGGATTAACGAGGCTAATTTTTTTACCCTACCCCTTTTACTAAAAAATAACGGTTTCCCTTTTAATAATAAAAATCCTATTATTAAATACTAGGGGGGTATTTATTATAAGGACTTCTTTTAGTTTTATTATAAAGCCCGCTTTTTAGAGCTCCTTATTTTTTTTTTATAAAGTTAATATTAAATAGGCTTAATATATCGTTAGTTTATATTCTAACGATCCTAAATTAGTTACCTTCGTATTTAGAGACTAGTAAGTACGGGTTATACGTAAATATAATTCTTAATAATTAATTAATATAAAAGTTATAGTAAGTAGCTTATTAATAAGTGCCCAATTTTACGAGCTTATATAGTAGCTTAAGTACTTTAATAATCGTACTTTCTAAGTACTTACTAGCTATTTCTTTTAGTAAATGGGCTAGGATTCTCTTTATAAGCCCTGTGGCCGATTAGGTATATACCTAGGTAATATTACGGCTCTAAATCTCGTACCCCTTTTTCTATAATAATACTATTAATACTATTATTAATTATTAGCTATAGTACTATATAGTAAGTAATTATATAAGTAATGTTACTTTCTTAACGTTACTATACCTTTAAATTACGTATCTAGACTTCTTATATAGCTAGGGTATTCCTTTCCCTTTAATTTTACGAATTATTTATAATTTAAATATATAGAGGTTTATATACTTTTCTAAGTTATAGAGGATAAATTAATAGACCTCTTAATTATAAAGAGTATCTACTTCGATAAGATCTAATTCCTTATATAGCTTTTTAGTAATTATAATTACGCCTTCCTTACGTAGTTTAATTACTAGCTCGAAATCGGCTTTCTTTTTAACTATATAAAAAGTATTAATTACCTCTTTATTAATAATAAATTACTACGTTAGTACTTATTATTATAGTCTTTTATAACGTTTTACTAATAGTATTAGTACCCTTTTAACGATTTCTTTTTCCTCGTCGTTTATTAATATTACTATAACGATTTTATTAAGGATGATTTCCTATACCTCTACTATAGGTTATATAGTTTCCCTTAGCTCTTTTTTTTTTTATAAGTTAAAAATTACTTCGCTAAGATCTATATAATATAGTCTTATTACTATAATTAATACCTCGAGGGGTTAGTTACGATCCTTTATAACTACGTAAAATCGCTCGTTAATAAAGATTAATTTATATAACCTAGCTTATTATTAAGTAATTTCGTACTATACTCGTATATTTAAATTTAGTAGTATATCTAAATTACTCCCTATATCGGGCTTATTATACGTAGTAATTACTTTATTAACTTATCTTTTTATACTTATTTTATATAGTACTCGTATTATTTTTTTAATTACTCGGGCTCGTTAGCTTATGTTTAGCAATAGTAGCGAGGCTAAGGTTGTTCTTAAATATATTCTAAATACGAAAAGTATTAATATAAGCCTATTAGGCCTTATAGTATTATTATAGTATTTAAGTACCGTTTAGAAGTATTTATTATCGATAGAATCTAGATTTTCTTTTTTAATAATTCTAAATACCTTTTTTAGTTATTAGTATACCCTTTTTACTTTTTTAATACTATAGTACGCTTTAATGGGCACGATTTTTAGCTATATACCGTAGGCCGTCGTATTCTCCCTAAATTCTATTAATTTAAAGCTAGTATTAGTATTAGTTCTAATACCGTTTAGCGGTCCTTAGTATATATCGATCTAGCTTTTTTATAGGGCTACTTATACTATTTTTATTTATAAATCCCGGAGGAATTGCCCTACTTAAAAGGATATAGTTACGTCGATTACGTATAAGACTAGCCGATTATTTAAATAGAAGATATTAATACTAATTTCCTAATTAAAGTTAAGCTTATTACGTAATTTAAATTTAAACTTACGTAGGCTTTGTATATTTATTTAGTATTAGCAATATATTTTTATTAACTATTCTAGCGCTCCTATTTTAATATTATTATTATTTAATTACTTCAAGAGGTTATATAGCTTCGTAACTAACCGGTAGCTTAATATTTAGTATAATTATCTAAGCTTACTTTTCGTTAATTAATTAATTAACTTTATATTATTAATAAGCTTTATAAACGCGTACCCCTATTATTATTCGACTATTTTAAAGTACTTACTACTAAAGATTTTATTCCTCGTATTATTAAAGATAATACCTAGTCGATCTATGTTTTTTAAATATAATAAAAATAGGGTATTAATAAGTAAAATATAGAAGGTTATTGTTCTAAAGTACGTCTCTATTTTTACCGTACTTAGTACGACGATTTTTTTACTTAGGCCGAAGCTAATTTTTATAATACTCGCCGTTAACATATTAAGCGTTATTAGCGCGATTTTTTATAGCGCTTAGAATTACCCTTTTTTTTTTATTAACTATTACGATACCTTAGTATTTAGAATAATCCTTTAGAAATTATTTAGGCCGTACTTTTCGCTCGTATAGAATACTTATCCGAGCTTAGTATTCGAGTAATCTAAGTAGTATAAAAAGGACCCCTCTAGCTACTCTTAGATTTACTTAGTATTTTGTTTCTTCTCTTTAGGTATTAAGAAAAGTAGCGTCTTCTCCTTAAGTATTAAGAGAGTAGACTTTAGCCCTATTAGATTTACTTTTTTAGTTACCTCTATATTTATTACCTAAGGGACCTTTTTTTACTATTTATAAATAAAAGCTTACTTATTAAGAGCTTTTATTACTTTTTATCTATTTAGCTTTATATATCCTCCCGAGGTTAATAATATAAAAAAAGAGTAATTAATATTATTAACTTTATTATAATTTAATTTATTAGTATAGGGGGTAAGATCTTCTTTATTTTCTAAATCTCTTATAGAGTGCGGATGCTTTAGGATACTAAACTAGTTACTTTTACTAGGTTCTATGCCCTTAGATCTGCCCTTATATATAATAAGGAATTAGTTAAATTAATAAGGGCTAGTTTTACTATTTACTACCCTCGACTTTTTATATTATTTATATAATTTAGTACGCTCTTTTTCTAAGTAGTTACTTAATTAATATCTATTCTTTTTATAAATAAAGTATTACTTCTTACGTTACCCTATTTACAGATTAAATCTTTATTTATTTAATAAATCTGGGCCTCTTTATTAGCGATTACTATACCTAGCTTTTTTCTCTTTTTTATTATACGTTCGATCGACTTAGTACTATTAGTAAGGGCTATTATATACTTAGAGGTAGGTTTAGTATAGTATTTTTATTTTAATATTAAAACTAGATCTTAGCCTCGAGTAGAGCGTTTTATAGTCTTTAAGTACTTAGTATAGGGTTATTTTTACTTTTAATACGTATTAGACTGCGGTATAGAGATATCCAACTTTTTACTTATTAGTTCCTTTATTTAGCTAGGTTTTTACTAGCTTATTAATTCGATTAATAAGCTCTTTAAGGATTTTTACTTACGATTTACCCTCTATTATCCTAATTATAAATATAAAAGAAATTACCCGTAGCTCGGATAAGAGCTTTAGATTCCTATTATAGGTCTCGAAGCGTCTTCGGAGTACGTTAATAATACTAAGAAAGTTATTTTAATCGAGATTATGTACCGCTTTGTAATAGTAATTAAAGGCTTTATTTATAAATACGATATTAATTACTAAATAGTACTAGTATTTCCTAATCTTAACTTTTTTATAATAATCGTAAAATATTATTAAGGTTTCTTATAAGACCTTATACTTCCCCCTAGAATATAATTTCTTTTTTAAAAAGATCTTTTTAAAGTTTATAAATTATTTTATATTTACTATTAGATTTTTAGTATTTATATACGATCCTTACGTCGCTACGTACTATTAGTAACTTCGGGTCGTTTACTTCCTTTCTTATTAACTAATTAGTACCGAATTTCGTATTAGTAATAGTAACGAGCTATAGATCGAAATAAATAGAATTATTAATTATTAGACTTCTAGTACTATATTTTACTTCTATATATCCTTTTATAATAATAGATTACTATTAGTAATTATAGGGAGGAAATTTGCGTCGTTTACCCTTTTTTTAAATTCGTTAAAGTAATTATACGCCCTATTAACTTATACCTAGTTCTATAGTATAAATTCCTCTTTTATAATCGTTATTACTAGGATTTTATATAGTTCTTATAATTATAATTACGCTAGTAATACCCCTTGCCTATAGAGGAATCTATTAACTACTTTTATAATTCCTAGGCTTATACTTATAAACTATTTATTTAGTTAGTAACTAAGGTCGTTTATAATCTCGTAAAATAGGGGTTACCCTTATAGCCCCTTTTTCTTATAAACCTTAGTTAAATAAATTAATACTACGTTAATTTACTTATTATTAAGCTAATCCGCGATCCTATATATCTACGTCCCCTAATAGTCCGGGTTAATATTTACTTATTTATAAAAGATCGGGATTTTATTTAGGATCGGGTTTCTTTTTTTTTTCTTTATCTTAACTTACTAAGGGTCGTACTCTAACTTATACCCGTATTAGCGGTTACTAACGTGTTTAATCTTAATAAGGATATATTTAATTTACGTATTAGCTATAATAAACCCGTACTTTTACTACTTAACGAATTTATTAGGGTCTAAGAGATTCTTACTTCTTCTCGCTATTTTACTACTATTTTTATTTTTACTATTTTTAATAACTATTATTACCTTTTTAAATCGCTAGCTATTATACTTACTAAGACCTTCTTTTCGTTCAGTATAAAAAAGTAGGTTTTAGTAATTTCTTTTTAATAGTAGTAATAGACGTTTATATTATTATAAAAAGATATAGTAATTAGTTTTAAGATCTTTACTAATTACTACTTTCTACTATTTTATATATTTCTAGCCTCCTAAGCCTCGTACTCTTCGTAACCTCTAAATAGCTTCTTTTTTTAATCTACCTCTTCTAGAGTAGTATTTTATAAAAATAATTAAATATAAATACTAAGTAGCTCGTAGAGGAGCTATATAGGCTACTAAGTACGGTTAGTAAAGTTAAGCTCCTCCTTTTTTATAAAATCGTAGGCCTTAAGGACTTATTAAAAATACTATTTATTATTCGTACTCAGTAGGGTTAGATACTTTAGAGATTTTCTTTTTATAGCTCCTTAGTACCCTATTTTATATCTTTTTAAGTAGTCTTTTTTCATAACTTAATTATAGTTAGGTAATTATCGCTTTTTTAGCAGTCTTTTTTATTACTTAGTTAATTTTTAATCGCGGGCTAGTTATTAAAAAGTTATTTAGTAAAAAAGTTATTTAAAGTAATAATAAAAGGCTAGTTACTTAAGTAGTTCTATTAATTAATATAATTTAATATAATAAACGTTAACCTCTTATAAATAGTAAAGGGCTACGATTACTTAATTCTATATAGTATTTAAGAATTACCTCTTTTTTTATTTACTTTTATAAGGTTAATTAGTACGAATTTCTTATTTTATATAGTATTAAAAAGTCGTCTCTTTTATATAATAAGATATTTTACTAATTTATAATAATAGAATTTAATTACTAATTAGTATTAGTTTTTTTATTATAAGGTAACTAGTTCGAACTATGGGTTAATAAAGAGATTAATTAAACTATATAAACTTTTGCGTAGGTATAAAAAAGAGGTTCTAACCGTAGGTTGGGCTAGCTATGATAATCGTAAATAGGGCCCCTAATTGGCCCCTGCGCAGTCGACTGTATGCCGCGGTCGAATTGGACTTCTAATCCGACAGAGGTGGAAAATCCCACTGTCTCTCGTTGTCCACTGGACGGGGATTGCCAACGCCGCCGCACTCTCCAGTAACCCACCATGTCCAACAGATGCCAAAGTTGTCATCGAACAGCAACCGTTCGAGATTCAATGTTCCGGGAGCATCTCCCTCTCGACCAGGACTAGGTATGTCATCTATCTCAGACTCTTGGGTCGAAGAGAACAACATTCCTTAATATCTTGCAGGACCTACCGATGTTGTCCAGGGTGGGACCACGTCAAAGGCAACGATAGTTTACACCACTTCTAATCCTCCTGGTCTTATTACCGTCACTTCAACCGGCACTCAGACGGGAGCTACAACCATTCCCCCAAATAATCCCGGCGATCCGACCACTATCGTCACCTATGTTCCACCTCTGCCCACCGTCACTTCCCTCGCCAGCACCGCCGGCTTGACTACTGTTCCGCCTGGTCCAAACGGTGGCCCATCGACCGTGGTCACCTTTGCGACAGGCCCTGTCACGGTGACCTCGTCGGCAAAGACTACCGGCCTTACCACAGTTCCTGGTTCAAATGGAGGTCCTCCTACCGTCATCACTTTTGCCACCACCCCGTTGGTTCCAGTAACCGTAACTTCGACCGCTTCAGTCACCGGGTTAACAACTATTCCTCCCGGACCGAACGGAGGCTCGCCCACTATAGTAACCTTCGTGACGCCCCCTGCTGGTCCAGTCACGATCACCTCTTATGCCTCCACGACCGGCTTAACAACTCTGCCTCCTGGCCCGAACGGTGGCCCCCCAACTGTCATTACCTTTGCGACTGGGTCTCCGGGCACGGTAACGATTACATCTTTTGCGTCAACTACAGGCCTAAGCACCCTTCCGCCCGGTCCTAATGGCGGCCCGACGACTGTCATCACTTTTGCTACCACACCCCTTACCCCTGTGACTATCACCCAGACGGCCTCCACGACCGGCTTGACAACAGTCCCTCCTGGTCCGAACGGCGGCCCGCCGACGGTCATCACTTTTGCCACAGAACCTCTGCCTCCCGTGACGATCACATCGACAGGATCAACGACCGGCCTGACCACGGTCCCGCCTGGTCCAAATGGCGGTCCTACTACCGTCATTATATTCATTACCTATCGTATGGTCACAATAGGGGCATCGACGTAAATAAGAGAACGGTTGTCTATTAGAAATAGGAAATAGGCACGAAGCTCGCTCTAATATAAAGGGTATAAGTAAAGTAGGCCTTAGTAATTATATAACCGAGGTTACGTAACGTATAATAAGGCTATATATAGTTAAAGTTATTACGATATACCCCCCTAAACAAATCTATGTTTAAAAAAAGCGTACTTAACTACCCGTATTATTATAAAAAAGTCTATTTAAAATAAAAAACTACTTATTAATATATAAGAATTTATTTATAAAAGGAACTATAAAATAAATCGGTTTATATATAGAATTATGGGCGAGGAGTAAATTAGCTATAAATTAACCTCTATATTTATTACTATAAGTAATCTTAAGGTTATATTATTAATAAAAAGTATAACTAAAAAACGGCCGCTTATTAGCTAAATAATTAACCTATAGGTTAAGGATAGTAAGTATATAAATTTCTTACTACTACCTATAGTACAGACTTTCCTTCCCTCTTTAACCTATACTTATATTACTACTATATATATATACCCTTACTTTTTATTTCTTATTTACGTTCCTATACGTACGTATTATTAAAAAAAGATCTTAACTAATAGTATCGTTCTTATTTAAATACTATTTTATAAATAAATAGTTACAAACTACGCTTATATTATTATAATATAGGAGGTTAAAAAGCATAAGCTTAAAGTTACAGCCTTAGAAAAGAGCAGTAGCTCCCCTAGCCCTCTTAACGAGCCTAAAAAAAGTAAATAATATTCCCTCGTTTTATACTTTAGTTAGTAATATAGCCTCGTTTATTTAATATTAATTTAACTATTTTATTTAATAAGTAACGGCCTTATAGCTAAACAAGTTACTTAGGAAAGTTATAAAAGAAAGAGGGTTTATAGCCCCCTCTCTCGCTCCCTCTTAGAAATTAAGAAGAAGTCCTCGTTTGTTAAAAGAAATAGTATAAATAAAGTAAGTTTATAACCCCCTCTCTTCCCCCTAACGGAGCAATCCGCCGGGGCCGTACTATATATTACGTATTAAAAAAAACTAAGTATATTACGCTCTATACTTAACTACTAACTAAAATAGTAGTTAACTAACTCGACTATTATCTCCCTTTTATTAATAGCTCCTAACATTCCGCTACTTTTAGCTATTTATAGGGCGAGCTTTACTTATTTTAATATATATAAAACTTCTTAATACTAGCCCGCGTAAGTAACTAAGTTTATTATTATTTCTTTTTTTATATAAGTATTATCGTTACCTAGGGGGTTTTATAAGAGCTATTTAAAGTACTTATTTATTACCCTAACTTTATATACCTCTAACCCGCTTATTATAATTATTATAACTAGGCTAGTATTAATATATAAAATTTTAATATCCGTATTAGCCTAGTTATTTATAACACTTATAATATTACTTAGCTAAATTCCGTACTATTAAAAAGTACTTCGCTACTTCTTAAGTATATTTATATTAGTTATAATAGCTATAGCGTTAAGCTAGTTAAAAAGGGCGCCTAGCCTAAGAGGGGTAGACTTATTAACGGGCATTTTTAAGTTCTTATCGAAGTAGTATTTTAACTAGCTAACCTCTTAACTAGTTATTTAACTAGTTATTTAAGTAGTAGTTAATATATTAATAAGTTTATTTAGTAAGTTTATTTAATAGATTTATTTAGTAAATTTATTTAGTAAATTTATTTAGTAAATTTATTTAGTAAATTTATTTAGTAAATTTATTTAGTAAATTTATTTAGTAAATTTATTTAGTAAATTTATTTAGTAAATTTATTTAG